>JAHZMZ010002444.1:990-12367 GCA_027743805.1 Lepidocyrtoides sp. E14 | reverse complement strand
ACGTAGACGCTATCGCCAGTCACTTCTCTTATTATTCAACTTTTTCCTGTTACTTTTCCTTTCACACAACCAAACTCCAAGTCCCATATAATCTCATCGTTTTGTCACAAGTCAAAGTTGCTTATTTGACTTGCTCCCGTTTCATTACATATAATTATTGTACGACATGTATGCATGCACGTATATATGTGTGCTGGCTGGCTGACTGACACTACTTTTCTCCTCTTTACTGACTAGTAATGAATCGTGAAAAACAGAGAGAAAGTAGATGATACACTTTACTTTTTTTATTTACAGTTTATTGCCTTGCACACTTTCAACTGTTCCACACTCAACGACCAACTTCTTCTTCTCTCTCAAAAAGAGCAGAACAGACTTTATTACGCTCATCTGACAACTTTTACTACATATTGTAGTGCCCATTTGCGCTCTTCTTCTTCTAACAACGGGGCACATATGTGGCACAAAGTATAAGTAGTAGAAAAAGGAAAGATAATCAAGTCAAGTGTGTGTGTGCAATACATACTACTCCTACGACTGCACTCCATTAACTATATATATATCCACCTACTTATATGTATATTTTACTTGCCAAGAGTTAAAAAATAGTGGCAGATGGGCGAGGAGCAAAAAAAGTCAAGAGAGAGAGAAAGCGAAAAGAAAAAAAAGTGTGCGAGAAGAGAAAAAGGAGAGAAATGTGATGGACGTTGACTTACTTTTTTCCGTATTTTTTTATCCTCTTTCCCTCCACCTTCTTTCCTTCCTTGCACAACATCTGCTGCTACATTAACTGTAAAACTCATTGTATCAGCAACAATAACTTGCATTGCAAAAAAATGTACTATGAGTGTACTGGAATGGTAACGCTAGTGTAGTTATACAGGAAGAGAAAAAAAGTAGATCAGAAGAGGAGGAAAGGCATCAGCATGTATAGAGTGCAACAAGCATGTAAAAAGGAGAAATCATACGAAGAATTTCTGTACTATCTTGTTTCTCCTTCTATTCTTTTTTTATTTTTTGCTGTTGCTGTCTCCTTCTTGTGTGTGTATGTGTGTGTGTCTGTTGGTTGGTAGTGTATAGCCTGCAGCATTTTTTAAAAAAAAGAAAAAGATGAACAAAATGAACAAGTCAACTTTTTTTCCCTGTGTGTGTTCTCTGCTCTCCTTTTAACTTTCAACTTCCCCTTATTTTTCTCCTGACTTGACATTCATCCTTACTGACGATGATGATGTTGCTTGCCATTCGAGAAGAAGAAGAAGCTAGGCAGGAAGTGAAGCCTGTGAAAGACACGAACTCTGTGTAATAAAAAAGAGATAGAATAGTATACATAGTATGTTTTGTAGAAGGTACGCAGCTAGTTTCCTTTTTCTTAGAAAAACTTTTTTTCTTCCACTAACTTACAGTCAGTCATAATGTGTTTGCATGCGATGAACAGTCATAATGACGGAAGAAGAAACTTACAAGTTGTCACACATTTTTTTTCAACCTCCGGCCAAGTAAAAAAAGAAGAAAATGTTGAATAAGTTTAAAAGAGGAAAAGGAGGAAGAGCAAAAAAATAAGAAGTAGAGAGAAAAATTGGACACATAATCATTTTCCAGTAGATGTGTTCCTCATCACTATCACCATCATATACTGTGTATATGTACTGCCAAAAACTCTCTGTAATTCTTACCGTTTGCTTGAACTCACACTACTACTCCCAACTGAGAGAGAAAAAAAAGTTGTGTTAAAAAATGGCGCACATTTCATTTCCCCTAGACAAGTAATACCAGCCTACATTTTAGTACGGTGGCTTTACCTACTTTATTTTATTTTTTTTTTTGTTTTTGTTGGTCGGTTGGTTAGTTTGTTGATGATGCGAAATGTCAGGATGGTGATGACGGTAAAAGTGAACCTGTCGTTATGATGCTTCTTCTGGTACTGCCTTCTTTACCATCGTCATCATAATGATCATCATCATCGTCATCATCACAACAACTCTGTAGTCTGTTGTAGGTACTTTACTTTTGAACCAAACCAGACCAAAAAAAATTGTAGTGCCTGCTGCTGCTTCTGCTTCTGCTGCTACCACCATACAATACATACCTACCTATCTAGCTAGCTACATACTCTCATGATTCTTCTGACATGGAAGTAAATGGTCCTAGTCTCCGGAGTCGTGCCTTTCACCCTCAAAATCATTTAATCACTGTCACGACAAAAACTTTTTAATAAACTGTTTCACTTTCTCCTTTCCCTCGTTCCATCCAACTGCCTTCTTTTTTTGCCTTATACAACAGCACCAGTGGCAGCAGCACTCAATACTACTTCTACCAACCAACAAAAACCATATTATTATACCATTCATGATAACTTTTGCCTTTTGAAACATTATATTAGTGTGTGTGTGTGTGTCTCTCTCTCTACTTCTTTTTCTCGTGAGTCTCTGCAGAGTTGTTGTGGCTGTGTGGCAAAAAGAGGGAGAGGTAATCTAGCAACTCTCGAGTAACATCACACACTACCAACACCACCACCACCAAAAAAGTAGCAGCGTGTAACATATATTGTTACTCTATTTCTGCTAAAGTTTCTACTTGGTTTTATTCTTCTGCTCTGCTATTCTACATTGCTGTATTTTTTTTATTATTCGTTCACACCACACAGTAAATTTTTTTATACACCCACGAATACAAGCTCATCGAGTTTCATCATTAGAGAGATAGTTGTGTGTGAAGAAGGAAGTGCGAAAAAGAAGTCGTAAAGGAAGTATTTTATATTGGTTATCCATGAGCATGTCATCGTCATCTCTCAAAGAAGAAGAAAGTATATTTTTTTCTGTTGCTCTGTTCAATCTGCTCCAGTTTTTGACACAAGTTCTGTCATTATCCGGGCTGCTGTATAAGTTGTTTTTGGTGCACACGCAGGTATATATTTTCTATAATAAAGTTTACTACTGGTGCTACCGTCACTTGTATGTACTACTATTATTATCACGATTATGATTAGCCGACAGCAGCACTTTTCCTACACTAGAAACTCACTTTTAACAACTGGTATACAGGCACATAGTGTTTTGGAGTGAAGAAAGTAGTGCTAGGTGCTAGGTATGCACATTATGAAGACACTTTTTTTTGCTAGGCGTTTCCCACAAAACATGGCAGAATACGGTGATGATGATGATGGAAGTAGTAGTGGGAAAGGTGGTAAAGCTTTCTCTACAAAAATAAGTGGAAAATAGAGGGAAAACATGGAAGCATGATGATGAGCGAATGAATGAAAGGAATATGGATGATAAAGCGAAGCTGAAGCAATGCATGAAAGTTTTTGAATAGAGTAATAATGAATGATGTAGCCATATTAGGTAGGTATGAAGTAGGAATATTCATGGATAAATGTAAATACATAAAATATTATGTTCGCATGCGGCTTTTCAGGAAATGTTTTATTCTTCCTTGTGTGCTGTGCGAGCAAACTGACTAAAATAAGTAGAAAACTGCGAAGAGAATGAAGGTGTAAAAATTGGCGGAAGTTAACAGTGTATCAACTTTTAGGTGTGTGCATGCGTGTATGTGTGTGTAGCTCGAAAGCTCTAATCAAGATAGTTATTTCCTGTTTCATGATGATAATGATGATTTTAGCAGGTGACAATGACAATGTGAAAAATATACAATTTTAGTTAACAAAACACATTATGATGTGGCAAAAATGGCCATGTTCCATTTTTACAGGGATGGGCAAACTAAACCATAAAGCGTACAATTTGTTTCTTTTCCTTCTTTTTTTAAAAAAAGTTTTACATTTGGCGTAAAATATTAAGTGTATATTACTATGCTACTATCATACCAATATAATATTTTTTTTATATAAACCGTATTTTATTTTTATGAGTTATGGGTTTGGCACGAGTATTTTTTGGACGTTGTACCACACCGTGTCCCTATCGTTATTTTTTTTGGATGTTCCTCCTATTTACCATATTGTTTGAAGAAACACCATGAATATATATTTTTTTTTCTTGGATGATACAAAAATACTGCTCAGTAGTCTTCACTGTTCTGTGAAGTGAGTTTTCTTTCTCTTTTCTCAGCATCATCGTCATCATCCCACGGTTAGCTACATTAAAGAATGCACACACACACTCTTCCTCTTGTGTTTTGTTGGTTGAATGAGTGAAAGGAAGCAGAGAGGGATACAGCAGCATCCGTAAAAAAAATACATGTAGCTCTTCACTTTTACCAACCAACTTTGTCTTCTGTCTGTCTTTCTTGGATAAATAGCTGTAGTGCAGTAGTAGTAGTTGACTTATGATGAGTTGGCTGAGTGAGCACTAGGGAAGTACATACACAAACTTACAAAAGGGAATTCATAAGAATATGTCTACATTTTTCTACATGCGTATATATTTTTCTTGGCCTCCAGTCAATTCTTTTCTCTTTTCCATGAACATGTTAAAGTTTTTCATATTTTTTTCTTAGCAAAAAAATATACATATATTTATTCTGTTGTTTTGAACTTGTGTGTGTGTGTGTTTGTCAAGTAGAAAATCGGAACAACAATGTACATAAAAATAGCAGCAGAAGCAAACATCAGACAGTACACAAACTATGTAGAAAATTATACGTACTTTCTCATAATACGACTTTGGTAGTAAAAAAGTGTTATGTCATAAAGTTATAAAAGATAAGTATATAGACAAGTGTGATATGTGAAGCATGAAAAAAATAGTGAACAAGCAATGTTTAGTGGTGGTGGTGGCAGTAGATTGGTAGTGGTGGTGATAGTGCTGATGATGATGGTGCCATATACATAAAAAAAAGTCCAAACAAAAAAAGAAGACATAAAAAAATCTAAGAAGTGGAATGCATGGTGTGGCGGCTTGGCTACAGAGGAGGGTAGACCATCATAGCAAAACAATTTTTTTGTTGCTGTTGTTGATAAATATGCATTTTTAGGAAGTTGCTGGAAATTATCTTATGAGGTCATCATCATCACACACATACAACACACACAGACACTCACACACTACAAGATCAGAGTAGACTTTACTGGTGAAAGTAGTAGATAGAGTAGGGAAAGTTAAAAACTTCCGTTGTCGTCCAAGTTCTTTTCACGGTGTCGTTGACAGAGCAGCAGTAGGTCTCTCTCTCTGTCTGTGTCTTTTTTTCTTTTACGTGCTTGTCTAAAAAAGAAAAATAAAATAAAAAGGAATCTATAAAAATGGATGGTTTTCTTGGAAGAAGCCGGGTACTTCGTTAATAACAATAATAATGCTGCGCTACTGCTGTTGCTGACAATGACTGTGTGTAGAGGAAAGTACACCAAAAAAAAGTAAAATAAGTAGCAAAAGTAGTGACAGGGATAGTGGTGATGATAGTAAATAGTAGAACTTGTACAGTAGTAGTGGTGACGTTTCTGGATATTATTACGTCAGATAATTTTTTATAGTTTGGGAGTTGTGTGAGCATGTGTATGTGTAGCTCCAGTAATAGTAAAATCCTTTATATTTTCCTTCAATATTTTTCTGACATGCATCGCTTCATCTCTTTTGTCCTTTTTTCTCCTTCTTACTCATTTTACCATCACCGTCGGCTCCAGCGAAAAAAGAAGTAGAGAAGAGAGAGAGAAAAAAATGACGGAATGGAAGAGAGTGAGAGGAACTGAAGCAAGAAAAAAGGCTAACGGGAGAAAAAGAGGAATAATAGAAGAACAACAACAAAAGTGTAGACAGAGTAGAGAAGAGGATGAGAAGAGCATGATGATGATGATGATATTGATGATCTGACGATGCACATGAGTAGGAAAAGAGAAAATGATGGTGATGGTGGGTAACTTCTGAAAAAAATAAGGCACCATACTACATACTATCCAAAACCGCATGTATATGTATGTATATAGACACGTCATCGAAGAAGAAGAAGAGAAAAAAATGCGAGAGAAAGCTGGCGCCTTGTTTTTTTCTTCACTTGCTGATTTTCTTCTTTTCTATCTTGCTCAACTGCCTATCCTCTTTTTTTTATTCAAGTCAAAAAGAAGTCTATATGCAAGTTAAACTTTTTTGGGTGAATTGGAGAAGCGGTATGAGCATAATAAGAGAGAAAGAGAGAGAGAGAGAGAGAAGAAGAAGAAAAGAGGCAATAAATGCATGAAAACAACACTGTTGAAAACTGCTGCTGTTTTTGGAAGGATACGGATGACTTTGATCCGTTTTTCTTTTCTTGAACTTTGCTGTGTGTTGTTGCTAACTAAAAAAGATGTGTTGTGTGGTGTGATGGAGAGGATTGATGATGAGAGATAAAAAAAGGAGGAATATTATGTATAGGCAGAGATACACATGTATACATAAATGAGTGCAATGCCCTTGTCTTTTGTATGTATTTGATGATTTAGCAAAAAATAAATTTTGGCTGCAGAAAAAAGTGAAAAACGGCTCAGCATAAAATATATTTTTTGTGCTGAGTCAATCATCTACCAATGTTTTGAGTGTGTTGTATGCAATTGCAAGAAAATTCGAACCATCTCAAATACATGCTCATATTTCGGCGAGTGAGTCGATATAACCGTTTATAATTTTCCTACTTGTTAACCTTCCTTTCCCCCAACTCTGCATTTTAAAAATCTTGACCTAAAAAACGTTAAAGCTGTGCAAAAATATTAATTTCTCTTTCACTTTTAAGCAATATCTATACATCTATTTTACTTGATTAAGTTTGTTTATTCATATTCCATAAATAAAAATACTTATCTCTAAATCTGTTAGCCATGTCCTGTGTCTTTTATGGTTTACAGCTTACAACTTTCTATTCTAGTTCCTCCTTTTACAAAATTGCACATATGTTTATAATTTTATTGCAGTCCTAAACTTCACAGTAGAATAAAGTGCAGTCTAGCATAATACCCAAAAATAATATTTAAAAAATCTTTTTTTTCAGATTCCTATCCGTAAAATTCTTTTGTTTGGTTTTATTTTCTAAACTAGAAAAACGGAGAATGGATGGAAGAATTACGCAGTACACAATGCTCCTCTTAGTTCTTTCTTGCTTTAGTACATAAAGTTAAAAGTGTAATTCCTACACACTTGCAGTCAAACACAATCATTCACATTCCGTGTGTAACGGAAACGAAAAAAATTTTGAAGGCGAGAGAGAGAAAAAAACGCTGCTTCCTTTCCGTTTTTTTGCCAAAAATGTATCTAAGTGAGAGAGAGGGTGCATATGCATACAATATTTTTTTTCATGGTGAATCAAGATGATGATGGTGTATCCAGTTTGTAGTGTTTGGATAGCATTAAAAGAACAAAAAAAAGTTGGTGATGGAGTTGGCGTTTGTGTGTAGTAGCAGCAGTTGTATAGAACAAACATGCCTATAAGTTAATCTATAATAAAAAGCAATAATAATATAAGTTGTTTTATATATTACAACTTTAAAAAAATATATATAAATAGTCAAACAGACACTTTTTTGTATAGTTTTCACTATGATAATGATAAAGAAGCATGTTTTTTTATAGTGGAAGCAGAAGGGGGAAAAAGGGGAGAGAAAAGTGGAATAAAAAGAAGAAGAAGAAGAAGGAGCTCAACAAGACAAGACTCACATCACCACAACTCACTTATCAAACTTGACAAAGTAAATTGTACAGATCAAAAAATGTTTCTCTTGTGTGGTGTGGTGTGGTGTAAGTAGAAGGAAAAAAAGAGAAAAAAGAAAAAAAAGGGAGCAGAGTTTAGCTCAAACTGTAGCATCACACCAGAAACAAAACGTACAACGTAAGTTTAACACAGCAGTCAAGTTTCTTCTTTTTAGTCCCCTTTTTTATTCTTTCGTCTTTTCACTTTATTTCTTTTCCCTAGTTCTTACCCACGCGCTCTCTCTCTCTCTCTCTGTCTCTATATCTTATTTTTTTGTCTTGAGAAATAAGAAGAATAAGCAGGAAGAAAAAAATATGTATATTGTAGAATTTCAAGATATGTAAGTAGTACAAAGAAGTGAAAGGAGGGAGCTTAAATATAAAAAAATAGTATGAAGCAAATCTGCTCGGAAATAAGATGAATTTATGCCCACATTTTCTCGTTCAACAACTTTGTCAGTTTTATCGATCAACCAAAACCAAGACCAAAAAGAGAGAGAGAGAGGCCAACAAAACCAACCAAACATACACACACACAGGGGCAATATATATCGAAGATAAAAAAAGAAAAAGAAAAAAAAGACAAGGCAAGTTAACTCTCTCTTTCTTTCTTTTTTGTGGTGATGGTAAAGAAAGAAGAACTGAACTGTTTGTTGGAGTGAATGTGAGTGAGAAAAGTGAGCTTCCCTTTTTTGACGAATGAACATGTATCCAGTAGCAGTACTATAAGTAGTAAATGGTAACAGTGAAGTTGGAGTTTGAGTTGATGGAAGTGCATGTTCTAGTGTACTTACACACTTGACTGAAGAGAGTAAAAAAAGTGAGAAAGAGAGACACATACAAGTCGAAGAAGACGAAGCGTGTTGTCTACTGGAAACAATATCTAAATAGTTTTATAAAATAAAAAACTAAAACAAATACGTCTTTTCATCATCGTCCTCCTCCTCCTCCTGATTCTCCTTATGCTTCAATGTGTTCTTCATTTTTATTCTCTTTTGTTCTTCTTAGCTTGCCGATTTATACATAATGGGTGGTCGTCGTGGTAGAGTAGAAGTATTAGTAGTGGTGGTGGTGGTGGTAGAGATGGTAAAAAAAGTTGGATTCTGATTCTGGATACTGTAAGTAGTTTGTGTGTGCCCTGTTTGTACTGCTGCTGCCGCCACTGATGATGATGATGATGATTTAAGACTAGAGACTTAACGTGCTCACGTCCCACTAGTACCAGTAGACTTAAGTGATGACATGACTTTGAGAAATCGATATTGACAGTGTGATGACAGAATTAATTTGAGAAAGACATGCGGCTCATGATGATGATGGTAATGGTGAAAAAAAAATAAAAAGAGAGAAAAAATAGGACAAGGGAATGGAATGAGTAAGCCTACGTGGCTTAACTGAAAAGACAAGAAAAAGCTCATAAAAGAAAAAAAATAGTGAGAGGATAGAAGAAAGAAGGGAAAACACAAGTTTTTTTTTCGTTTTCTTGTCGCTTGATTAATTGCTGTCAGTTGCAATTTAGACACTTTTTTTCAATGCCTTGCCTTTCCCTACTACTACTACAGTCTCTAGGCTATTTGTGTCCTATGCAAGTACTAGAAGCATACATTGCATCCTCTCATAGTAGTAATTTTTTTTTCGCTTGTAATGATGTGATGATGATGATTTGAGTGAGTGAGTGAACCAACAAACTGGTTAGTTGATTGTGAGTGAGTTACCTGTACTACTCTATTATTCTTTTTAGAGTGAAAAGAGAGAGAGAGAGAATGAGGAAGCACCTTGTACACACTGCTCAGCTCAGATGTTCAGGTGGTATGTAGTTTTTGGTAGAAGTAGTAGTAATAGCAAGTAATCTAACGACAAGGTTGATTGGTGAATTAGCAACGTCATGGTGAACATCTGTTCGCTCTCTCACATCATCGTCGTCGTCGTCATATTATTGATAAGGCATACTACTGGCACACACATGCACAGCAAAAATTACTTCTTTCCAAAAAAAGAGAAGATGGATATATTGATTATTTTTTGTGTGTGTACTACAATAGCTACCCGTACACACATGCTTAAAGTTTTTTTGTTGTTGTTGTTTTCAAGCTTTTGGAAGGTGAGTATGTGTGTATGTGCAACGTAAAGTTATGGTAATGAGCTGTTCTTTGCAGAAAAAAAATATATAGATGGATGATGATGATGATACTACAAGGCTATGTAGAAGTACTACAGTGAGTGATGATAACTAAGCTGCTTAGCTTAGCTTAACAATACCATAATATGATGAAACGAAAACTTTTTTTTTTGCAAAAAAAGAAATGGATGACTATTTTTAGTCTTTTGATCTTTTCCTTTTTTTATTATATGTGAGGCTTCATTCTACAACCAAGTTAGTAGGATCAATTTTTTTTGCTGAGAATGTTACTGCTGATAATGAGATGGGAAAAGTAAACACAAACAGAAGAAGAGAAAAAAAATGATACAAAAAAGTAGTTTCATGTATTTAGGTTAAGTAAACATGCATTCATGGCAGATAGATTTTTATTTTTATTTTTTTTGTATGTGTATGTGTGTTTGAAGGAGAAAGTAGCATCATGTCATGTTTCAATGGGTTGGTTCTCTCTCATCCACTCTGTCGTTCCTGTTTGACTCAAGTAGCACTTGAGGAAGATGTAGTGCCATGCATTCAAAAAAAATAATACGGAGAAAGAAGGAAAAAGAGAAATGAAAAAGTGACTGCGTCGTAGTAGGCAGTAGTGAGCTGAATAGGAAAAAAAGAATGCTAAAAAAGCATAATATATTTTCGTATCAAAGTGGTGGTGGAAATGCATATATAAAAAATATATAGCTTTGTAAACAAAGTTTTAGAGATATAAAAGGTTGGTCAAAAAAAATGCTAGAAAGCTAATAAGGTACAAAATATAGGCATGTGTAGTAGTAGTAGTAGCAGTAGTAAAGTAAGCATATTATGGTTTCACTGAATGGCAAAGGGAAAGTGAAAGTGAGTGGTTCTTAACTGTAACTTATAATAATTCATTAGATTACTGTGCTTTTACATTCTCTACCAAGAAGAAGAATAGACGAGAAATATTGCGACAGCAGTATTTGTACTAGAGCGCATAGTAGTAGTAGCAACAAACAGCAAAGTTTTCTTTTCCATTGGAACGCTTCGTTGGTTTACTACAACACATAGCATAGTACAGGCTTCTCTCCTTCATTTGTATGTTTTTTGCATGGATGGTATAGTATAGCATGGCGGTTTGCTTTACATCATCAGTTCTCTAGATCATTTCGGCAAAATGAAAAAGAAAGTTTTACCTATTCAAGGAATGAGAATGAGAAGGAAAAGGCGGCACGACGACAAAAGTAGTAAAAGCAAAAGCAAAGTTTTTTTTTCTCTCGTGCTATGCTATCTGTGCTGTGCGTACAGAATAGAAATCTGTGAGGGAATAAAAAAATGCATTTTCCTTTTTCCCTTGTGACATGATGATTGGAGAAAAGAGGAGAGAATTAAATGCAGTCTGTAGTACAATTTTTTTAGGTATTTCACACCACCACACCACAGATTGTGTGCTTTGCCTCATTTTGCCAAAAAATATATGTAAATGTTCCCAAGAGCTTGTTCGTCAAAAGTTTGTTATTTGCATTGATTGCATTATTGCTACATGTTGCAGTGTAGCGCTGACTGTAACTGTAACTGTACTGCTTGCTTACAGAGAGAAAGGGAAATTTGTAAATGGGATGAATGGGATGGATGGATGAGTGGACAAGTTTACTTTGATGTGTTC
>JAHZMZ010002443.1:0-22187 GCA_027743805.1 Lepidocyrtoides sp. E14 | reverse complement strand
TATAGGTCGTATTTAACGATTAAATCGTATTTTGTAAACTGCAGTAACAGTAGTAGATTATCAATTACCATCAACTAATTAACTGGATTGCAATATGCTGTACATTGTAATGTGTTTAAATATAACACATTGCTGCTACTATAAATATTTAGTGCACGCCATTAATATTTGCATATTATGCATAGATATTTTTCTCTTTTCAAGTTGGGTACACTTATTTGATTTCCCTTTTTTAATTCAATTCAAATCATAATATTTTTAATTCATGATGTTTTTGTTTGCATTTTACAGGTGGACTTTTGAGTACAGCTCAGAGTTATCCGAGCTTATCTGCAAGCAATAATGCAGCCGGAGCAAGTGGGTCAACGGGTGCGGGAGGACATGGGTCACAAAGCTTGGGCCCAGCGTTGACAATGAGTGTCACATCAACGTCCAGTGACAGTGAACAGGTATGGATAGCCATAAAAAAAAAGATTACCTTGCATATTAGGATTTTTAAACCATTCATATAATCAATGACAATATACCATTAGGATTTCTTGGAGACCTGTCGTACCACCACATTACTTGCCGAGTTGGAAGATGATGACGAGCTACCAGAGGACGAGAATGATGACGACGAAGAGAATGAGGATGATTACATGTATGAGGAAGCGGTATGTGAAGATCCAAAAAAAATTGGTTATATATTCCAAGTTTGATCGTTGTATGTAGGTAGATAAATACATAAAGCAAACGTTTTTATTTGAAATATAAGGATGATGACTGCTTTGAAGTGAGATCTGGCAAGCGTCGCTCTTGGGATGATGAATTTGTTCTCAAGAGACAGTTTTCCGCTCTCATCCCAGCATTTGACCCAAGACCAGGTCGTACTAATGTTAATCAAATAAGCGAGTTGGAAGTTCCTCCACCTGCTGAAACTTCTAATATCTCACAAGATGCATCTCGAATTGAATTGGAAAGCTGTCTGCCACCACAGCCTAAACTCAAGCTGGTTTTACGAGGACCAAATCTTCCTGGGGTTCAGGTAACCACTGTCTGATATATACAAATATACAACGCTTGTAAATATGCAGTTAGTGTCAGTTGTTTATAGTAAGTAACAGTGTAATTGTAATATTCTCTATTAATTTTCAGGATGTGGAAATTGATTTGTCAAATCCAAAAACAACAATATTTCATTCTGTTCAAGAACTGGTTCAGAACTCTTTGATGGGAACAAAACAGGAGAAACTACGTCGTATCTGGGAGCCAACGTACACCATAGTATACAAAGAAGATAAGGAGTGTGGCAAAGATGAGGACAAAGAGTCGTCCATTGATATGCACACAGTTCATAACATTGGAATAAGAACAATATCTCCATCTCCATCCTCATTATCGCAGCCTGCTTGCAGTGTGGAGGAAGTCATTAATTTGCTACGTCACTTGTATTCTCTTAGTAATTCGAGTAAGAACATTGATGAAAACTTGATATCGTTGGAGATTTCAAGGAATTTCCACGTAGGAACTGACGAATTTATCAGCAAAAAGATTACCAACAAGCTTGTGCAGCAACTACAAGATCCTTTGGTGCTAGCAAGTAGAGCACTTCCCCATTGGTGTGAAGATTTGACATACTCCGCTCCAATGCTCTTTCCATTTGAAACTAGGCATTTGTATTTCAGTTGTACTGCTTTTGGAACCTCAAGGTAAACTAGCCATTTTAAAGTATTTGTCTGTAACGCAAGCTGTCTGCAATCCAAATGATAATATTTCACTCATTATAATAATTGTATTCTTTGCAGGTCTATTGTGTGGCTGCAAAATCAGCGTGATCAGACTATTGAACGATCTCGAACCCGTCGAGATGATCCTCATGAGTTTAGGTTGGGCAGACTGAAGCATGAAAGGGTAAAAGTTCCTCGGGGAAATAACTTGTTGGAATGGGCAATGCAAGTAATGAACTTCCATGCCAGTCGCAAGGTAAAATTAAAATTATTTTTTATAAAATGAAGTATTTACAAAGTAGCTTAGCTAATGTATCCACCACCATTTTGGTTTTACAGTCAGTATTAGAAATTGAGTTTCAACTCGAGGATGGGACTGGTCTAGGACCTACCTTGGAGTTTTACGCACTTGTTGCTGCTGAACTTCAACGTAAAGACTTGGCCATGTGGCTTTGTGACGATTTGCCTGACTCGAATAGATTCGAACAACCGTCTGTGATTGATGACTCCTCAGTGAGACCACCTGGATTCTACGTGCAACGAAGCACGGGACTGTTCCCAGCACCTCTAATACAAGACTCGTCTGCAAGTGAAAAAGTTTGCCGATATTTCCGATTTTTGGGTATATTTATTGCCAAAGTTTTCCAGGATGGGCGTCTAGTAGATCTCCCACTGTCACGACCTTTTTTCAAACTGCTTTGCTCCGGTGAATTTGGCAGTGAAGTTAGAGAAAGGTTTGCAGCCTAATGAGTTTATTCATTGTCATTGTATATAATATTGTGTTTGACGTGAAAATTTGATAAATGCATTCATGTCTGAAACACAGATCTCGAGGGGACCGTGTTATTACACCTGTAAGTGAAGAAGACATTATGGTTTCCTCCTACATTTCTCAAGAAAGCGAAAAAGAATTGGAATTGGATCCGCCAAAATACAGATCAGTGGACAATCGGCCTTGGCATTATGGAATTTTAACTATTGAAGACCTGATGGAAATCGATCCTCCTAGGGCTAGATTCTTACATCAATTACAAGAATTAGCTATGCAGAAGCGTCAGATATTGCATGACAATTCGCTCTCTGAATCCGACAAGCTTCGTCAGGTACGTGCACATTTTTAAACAGCATGTATATTAACACACAATTATATTATTATTCTGTTTCTCATTAAAATGGTAAATTTTTGCATGTTTAGATTCAAAATCTTGCTTTGCCCCAACTCTCTGGAGCAGAGGCCGGCCCTGCAGTTCGTCTAGAAGACTTGGGCCTAAACTTCCAATACTCACCCTCATCAAGGGTGTTTGGGTACAATGCTGTGGATCTCTGTCCTCGTGGTGAATTTGAAGATGTGACGATTGAGAATGTCGAGGATTACATTGAGCTGCTGACAGACTTTTGTTTGAACAAGGGAATCCACAAACAGCTCAGTGCTCTAAAGGAAGGCTTTGATCTTGTGTTTCCTATGGAAAAGCTGGCTGCATTTAGTCCTGATGAGGTTAGGTTAATGTTATGTGGTGATCAAAGTCCAGCATGGACAAAAGAGGACATTCTGAACTACACTGAGCCAAAATTGGGCTATACGAAAGATAGGTATGATCGTTATATACCGTTTAGTAACATTTCTGCTGATGTCAAAGTCATTCTGATGATTTATTATTGCAGCCATCCAAATAATGTTATTTTAAACTTTTTTTTTTGCAGTCCTGGATTTTTGCGTTTTGTACACGTGATGGTTTCATTGACCAGTGAAGAGAAAAAAGCTTTCTTACAGTTCACTACTGGTTGCTCTTCATTGCCTCCAGGAGGTTTGGCAAACTTACATCCACGACTTACTGTCGTTCGTAAAGTTGACGCTGGTGAAGGCAGTTACCCATCCGTAAATACCTGTGTCCACTACCTCAAATTACCAGAATACCCATCCGAAGAAATTTTGAAGGAAAGACTTCTTGCTGCAACTAAGGAAAAGGGATTCCACCTGAACTGATCGTTGAAATGCATAGGTTTTAATAATAATAATAATAATAATAATTCTAAAAAAACTGTAAACAAACTTAAAATAAATATACTATGTTTAATAAATATTTCCTTCATTTAAAAAATTGTTAAAAAGATATTATACAGGAAGCTGAAATGATAACCATAATATGTCATGTTACATAGTACATACAAACAAATGCATAAAAATTACCGCAAAATACACCATTATTATATATACTATATATGCTGTATGAGCTAATGAATTTCAAATAACTTACTGGTTAAGTGTAGTTGGCTCTGACGTTGACTAATGTAATGATTTTCTGTCTTGTGTGTGTAGGTAGGTGTAGATGTACTACTACGTAACAAATTTGGAGAAGTTGTAGTGCAGTTTAAATTGTCCATTTTTTTCTTACTGACTTAAGAAACTATATTGCCTAAGCGTGCTACTTGTGTTAAGAACTTGTGTGAATATGTCGTGAAATTGTAAAACGTTTAAAGTAAGTAAACAAACATGAATAAAATGTATGAAAAAACGCAAATAGCTAGTGTTCAAACATTTATTTCAAGATATCAATTCATCATAATTCAAGATCAATGAATGATCAAATATCTGTCATCATTTTATGTAAATTGATTAAAGTTTATCACATAAATATTGACATAAACGTTTCTTTCAATCACTACATGCATATCATAGCGTCTACGCAATATAATATATATATATTTATAAGATACGATAATTTCGTTTTCAAGTCTTCTCTAGTGCATCAAATTATATCATATTAATGAAAATTGCCTACATAATAACAACAGAACTTATATAAAATTGCGTAAATACAGTTTAGTTGGTTCAAGATATATTTTTTTGTTAATATTTTTAAAAAGAATATTTAAGACAAGTTGTAAGTTAACAGCTAGTTTAGTACTACACACTAATGATTACAGACGGTACATTTCTGTATATATATATATGTATGAAAGATTTTAGTCAACTTTAAAATCCTATATTGTATCACCACCACCACCAGCCACCCCATTCACGACGTTCTTTTAATTACCCCATCCATCATCACGTTCTACACTCAATTAAAAACTCAATATTTTCGATGAATAGTGTTTTTACAATTTGGAGCATTTACCGGCAAATTTTTTTGTTTTATCAATTTTACCATCATGTATCATAATTGAATTCATATATTATTAACTGCATAATTATTGATTAGTTAATATCTGCAGATTTCTCAGCTACCAGTTGTTAGTTTTTATAAGCAATCGCTTTATATATTTGTGCATGAGTTCAATTCTCGGAACGATAAGTATAAACGGGAATTCTGCTTTTAGTTATAATAAAAGTACATAAATAATAATAATATTTGGAAACATGTTGTTTTAGCCAAAGAATAATAGTCCAGTTTAAACTGAATTTTAAAGATTCTATTTGAAATGCAGTTAAAGTATTTTTCTGCTATTTACAATAAATTTAGCTACATTCATTTGGCGTCATGATGGCATTGTCAGATATGAAGAAAATTAGTTGGTTGCAAGTTCCCTCTTTTCAACTTCCTTACTTCCATTTTCATTGCTTTCCACTTGTTTCACTTCTTTATCCTTATTTTCCTTTAGTTTCTTGGCTTCCCGTGATTCTTTAGCCTTGTTCATCAACTCAACAACCTTGAAAATGTTGGCCAGCTCCTCAACGAGAGTTTCGTAACGGTAGCATACACGAATGTCAGGAACATTGGTTCTACTAATATCATTACCTGCTACTCCATCCTTGGTGTAGTTAGGTCCAAGCCAATATTGTTTTACCTGTTTGTAAGATTAATAATGCTCATTATACAAATTGACTCGGAATGAAAAATATCAAATGAATTTTATTACTTGCTACCATAATTTATAACAAAGACGGAATGAATATTTGCAAATGTTTCAGTTATACAGTGTCATACTACTATACCTTTCGTAATAGCAAACCATGAGATATATTCTCTGACAGCAGGTATGCAGACACTAAATGCTGGACAGGGCCAGCCTCACCGCAATGTGGTCTTAAAACAAAGGTGTTCAGACCTCGTTCCCTGTATAAAAGAAACTCCTGCCATTATGCCACGCATTTCACAAACTACAACCATGACCTGCTGTGTGATGTATGTCTGTATTCTTTACCTTCTGAAATGGTTCAGAATTGCAAGATTGGCAAACATGAAATATAAGTAGTAACTGTATGGAGGATTTTCCTTAATGCTCCACTTATCTGGTGTCAACACACTTTTGTCAAACAGGGGATGCTCTGGTTTACTCTCATCATCCACAGAGTCAAACCCAATCACCTAAACACATTTTTAACCAAAAAGCATAATTAATGTTCCGTGATTCAGAACAAGGGAAAATTGTGTAGAAATGAAAAAAAAAATCCTTTTACATATTGAAGAAAACGGTGCAACTCTGGATGAGTGTTTGGATCATTGGTAACCTCAAAGAGAGGCATGAATAAGTTCTCCAAGATTTCTTGGAAATTCTTAATCAGATTCTTTGATTTGTAAATATCACTGGAAAATGAAAAAAATACGCCGTTTCAATTATTGCATTTCGGTGATCGATCGGTAAACAAATACTTCAAATAATATGTATGTCATTTGAATTTTCATTGGAAGAAAAACTTACTATAAACGGGGTACTTGAATTAACCATCTAACATTGTCCGAATAAACGTTATGATTAATGGCCCATTGTGCCAGTTTGTCCCATTCGTCTTTGCTGCGGCCGTATATTGACAGACGAAGTTCGGCATTCTGATATTTGCTCTCATCCAAGTCAGACATTACTTCCTAATTTTCATCAAATTGGAAAAATTATAGAATCGTAATCAATGTGCTGAAACCAAAAAAATATGGAGCACCTTCGCCATTCATCCAGTACCTTAATAATGCTGGCAAAATACTTTCCACCATTCAGGTTATCAGTTTTCAAAAACACTTCACGTAAACGAGACTCTCCGATTGGATTATATTTCGCGTTGAATTTATCAAATCTGTGAAATGTGTTTCGGTCCTATATCAAGAAGCATAAGAGGTCGTAAAAGAAAAATAGTTTAAACTAATGACCGGAAGAGATTTAAAAATTAAGTCAGCTAGCATTATTGGCCTTCCACTTACCGCATGCACGTCCAACATATCCACAGAAAGATCATAAGCTGTCAGATTCATAATATGAAATACTTCACTTAAAGTAATTGGTTTGCCAGTCTCGCCTATACAGACGTATTCATCTGGATGATTCTTCAAAGTCTTCTTGATAAACCTAAGCAAGTGCTTCTGATTCATGCAAGACGCCGCATGTATGTGAGTGTCAACCTGTGCATTTTAAAAGCGTAAAGTGACATGTCGAACTAAAAATTGAAGCCATCAAGTCATTTCAGAGAGATTTAAAGTCTGAAGAAAACGTACTTTACGGATATTATAAAAATCTCTGTGGGGCACATCCTTTTGAAGTGTCATTTCTTGAACTTCATTTAAAAGCACATGAAGCTGGTACTTTGAGTAAAGGTAACTAAGTCTTTTAAAGCAGAAGGATTTCCTAAAATTTGTAACAAATTACATTTTTTATGCACCGAAAAGGTCGAATTCCATGCTCATGTATGTTCTATGCAGTTTATTCATGCAATAAGCCTTCTAGATTAACTTACAATGGTCCATCAGCTATCATGACACACATGATTTTCATATCACGCACATATTCCTGAAGGTTGGGAAATGGATATTCAATCGGTTTATCATCGTTGGCATCCTCCTCCGACGGATAGACAAAGCAAACACCCTCCTTAAACTTGAACTTGTAGTTTAGACTGGGAAGAAATTCAATATCCCATGGTTTATGTGCAGCAGACGGTGGATGAATTGGATGATCTACAAGTTATGGCATGCAATTAATATATAAAGTGTGACATTTTTGTTATTAACAAAGTTGTGTTATATAATAGTAGATAATATTATAAGGGCAGTAACAAAAAATACCATCATCATTATAACAACTTTTAAAAATTTCAACACATAGGACACAAGCAAATGTGTAAATAGTGATAATTATGTGGGTATACAGAAAATACATAATATATAGATTGTTATATTTAAAATTGAGACAGCTCAATATTATATTTATGTCGGCAGCAGAAGAATAGCACGCCTCGGTGACTTATATATCTTTATATATGACAGGAGTAATTATTTACTTTCTCAATTAGATTTTTTTGGTTAAACTAGTCTACTTTTTACAGCGAAAGCGTTTTGTTGTTTTCCGCTGGAAAATATAAAGCTGTTGTAAGTCTAAAGTGTTGTTATTATGCCTAAGTATACTTGCTAGCATTAAAGCATTTTTATGATAGCAAAAAAATACCAAAAAAAAAAATTATTTAAAAACTTTTAATTGTTTATGTTTTTTTTACTACTCACTACTTAATAAACCTGCAGTCATTTATGCTGGTCACAAAAATAGTTTTATTATTGAAAGCTTTTGTTTTATCATTTTTATGGCTTTTTTTTCTCTCTCTCTCTCTGCCTTCTATAGCGTGAAAATCCACGATAAAAACCACTGCAAACAGGACCAAGAGGTTTCTTTGGTTCATTATTGCAAAATATGTAACAATTTGCGTGTCACTACAACAAAGAATAAGATACCTCTCTGCCCTTTCTTAGGCTCACTTCCTGGGCCTGATGTTCTTCCTTGAAACATAAGAAAGTAAATAAAACAAATAAAAAAAAGGAAATCAAGCACATTTGGATTTTTTTTTCATGAAATCTACTTCATTCATGAAATGCTCTATAAACTTGGTTTTAAATGGCTAGTCAAATGTTGTAGTGTGTTGCGTATGTAGAATTCATGATATATTTTTTAGATCTAAGCAAATTGACTATGTTATGCTTTTCAAAAGACATAAAATGAAGATGTCATAATATGTAACTTTCATACATATTTTTGCATTGTATATTTATACAAATAGTGTAGCAGTTAGTCTAACTGAGAAATGAGTAATAAATCAATATTATTATTGTGTATACCATAACCGATTGTGTTTTTAGATCTGCTACCAGAGTATTGAGACATTGTTTTAATTTCACTATTGCTCACTGCTACTGGTCCTGACTTGTCCAAAGAACCAACTCTGCTGTTTGATACAGAGTTGGTCAAAGTTATGTCAGTGTCACTATCATCGTACGTTGCCCGTTTGTCAACTACTGGAGGATGTCGAAGATCATGAAATGTTTTTTGCACCACAGAATCTCTTTTCACATTAGAATCTCTCTGTAGGATCAGCATTTCATCAATAACGGTTTGCACAGAGGACGGCGAGGGTGTGACAGTGGTGGGGACTTTGACAGCAGCTTTCTTAGTTTCTAGATTTTAGGAGAGGATTGGGAAGGATACCAGTAGAGATCAGACATGAAACAAGGAAAAGGAGAAAGCATTGGATTGGGTACATTATTAATACTAACCAGGAGAAACGCCATGAATTACTAGATCTACTGGCTTTTCTTCCTCATTTTCATAATTATTTGATAAAAGGACGATCAGCTCATCGGCAGGTATATCTGATAAGAATTATCATTATTGCGTACATATTTTTAATTAAGTGGCAATACGACGATAAATATGCAACATTTTTTCATTGTCGACAAATGGATTGGAGTATTTGCCGAGTTTCAAGCTGCTAACTTGCATAAATTACGATAAGCACTGTGATTTTACCAATAACATTAATCAAAAGGTTCATAAAGGCTTAATACCGTCAATTGTTTTCTTGTCATCATGCTGCATTTCTGGCTGTGGAGAATCACCGGCGTGATCCACAGCACATAGGAACCTAGATGTTATGTTTGGAAAACTTTGCCTCGACTTGGCCATGTAGCTTTCACGGAGGCGTAATGCGTTTACCAAAAATTTGGATGCGTGAACGAGATCCTCGTAAGGCACCTATTAAATACGGATGAAAGAGTAAAAATTCAAGATTCAGAATGGTTTTTAAAGAAAATTATTATGATTGCAATCCATGGTAAAGTCGAGAGCTAGCTAACCCCTGACGTATCCTCTCCAGAAACTGACACTCGTTGAAACGCTGGTTCCAAATCAATATCTAATTTGCTGCTATCTCCTTCTACCTCATCCAAAGGCGGTCCAAGTGAAGGTTCATAGGCTTGAGACCTTGCTTCACTGTCCTTGTGCCTGCATGGGGTAGGAAGAAACAAAATAAAATAAAAATGTAGGCGCATCAGTTTTTTTACAGAACAACAATACAACTCAATACCTTAATTAGAATCACTTTATGCAAACATATTTTACAGAACAGACAAGCTTTTAAAATATTCATTCAAAATGGTTAGTTATTTTTAGGAGGGCTTGTGTGAGGCTGTTCAGTATAATAGGAGGAGAAGCTAATAAAGATGTACACGGTCTGCAATAAAGAGGATACCAAAAAGGAGGATTCACATGGTCATCATTCCAAAATAGGTAAATTTCATAGAATTATGTGTTTTTTTAAACTTTTGTATGCCAACAGCAGCAAAAAAGGTTGAAGAACTAACATAAATGTATAACTAGTTGATCATACGCAATTTTGTAAAAATTCAGCCAATATACAATAAAAGTCGGCATCGCTTTTGCATATAAACTAAATAAAATAAATACTAACAAAAATGTACATACACATTATGCTATAAATTTATCATTATCACATTCAAAAGTAAGGAAATTAAACAACAAAAATATTTTAGTTTGTACGAATTTAGAAAAGAGAAAGGCTCCAACACTGGGCTTACTTCATATTCATGAACTCCAATTTCGGTTTTGGTTTGCATGGTTTGCTGTCGTAGATTTTGCGTCACGAATCACAAGTACAGAAAATAAAAACATGGTCATAAATTTAAAGTCTCTTTTCACCAAAGTGTTCTGCTTCAACTTTTTGTACTTTTCGTGCTTGTTCATGTGAATTTTTCTTGTTGTTGTAAGATAGGTTTATATATATATGAATCGACTGCATGTTTGCAATTTTGCGCATATGTACTTGTGTAAAAGTAAAAACCAATTTCATTTAGCAGTTGCATAATATGAAATGATCATGTAGTAGTAGTGAACTTTTTAGTGGTTTTTTTATACCTGTCGAGTGGACCAAAGTTTTTGCACAAAACTGCACCAAAGCTTACGGTGGCGGCAGCAGCAGTACAATAGTATAAATTATGTATGCTGGCTTTGAGCTTTAAAATAAAAATGTAGCTGTAAAGTACGTACCTGATGCTCAGTTGTCTCTGAAGGGCGAGTTTTGTTTCAATCTGCTCAATTGGGAACTGTGGAACTTCGTACGGAGCAGAGATCTCATTAGCAATTTGTGCTTGCACTGTCTCTTGCATGAGAAGCGTTCCAGCCATCTCTTCGTAAGTGTCGTCCAATTGTGAATGTCGAATTCTAGGAATCTGGAAACTGGTTGGACTGCCATAAGGAGGGCTTTCACTTCCTGTCATTATATGTCATGGGCAAAAAGTAAACGAAACAGAATACTTTATTTTCTGGACTCGAACATACAATGATCAATACATCCTGTCATACTCAATACTCATATAATACTATGCGTTCACGTTTGAAGGAAATCAAGGTGCTATACACCCATGCTTGTGTAGTTGGTTTTTTGTTTATACATATTTACAATGTTTCTTACAGGCTTGTGCAATATTTTATTGACTTTCACATAAGACATCAGATCAGCTTCTTCATTACAATGATTACCAACTTCATGTATCTCAGCATCATTATTTTTTATTTTATGCTAAAATATAGACATAAGGTATAAGGTGCATTATTATTATTATGAGAAAAAGGAAGAAAGTAGACTTTATAAAAACATGGGTCTTGGGCAATCAATATTCTTGTGATATTGATACTATTGTTTCGGAAGGATAAAGGATACATTACATTTTAGACTATACCATAGTATACAACTTGAACTTGATAGCGCCATATTGTTTAATTGAATAACTTATGTTCTCACTTACTCTTCATTAAAACTTTAATTGTTGGCAATTGTTTAATTTTTAAATCGTGTATTTTCATCAATTCATCTCAAATACCAACTGCTATGCTGGTGTAGTCTATTCAGTTAAGCCCTTAAATGGAGGACAATGGACAATGCTAAATTATGCTATTTTATCTCCAAGAAAATAGTCATATATAGCGAACATATTTTTAAACTCAAATCTTTCCTCCGTAGGGGAGAATGGAATATTATCTTATCATGTCAGCCTAAGTAACTGTGCATGCATATTATGTATTATACCGTTCCACATAGCCATCATAAAACGTCTTGAGCAGTATCTGGTCTTGATGAGAATATGAATCATACTTTTCCATAATCTAATTTTAGAGAATCCGTATCAGTTCAGTGACCTACACTGGCTACACTACCTATGTGAGTTGCGTTTTGCACATCATAATACGTAATATAGGTATTTACTATGTGTATCCTCATTCCTCACTCATCAAAAAATATTGGCAATAGTAAAGTTCTCATTTCGTTCTGATATGATGTGTGCAGATAGGCATGAGTAGTAAACTAGAAGTAATAAATATAATAGGTATGCATTTATGAGTTCTTCGACACAACAACCATAATGAAAACATAATGCACCGTAGGTATTTTACTTTTACTACACATCATACCATGTTCTCCAGAATCTCGCTCCTCTTTTTCCTTACTGTCACGATTAGTAGTAAAACTTTCACTTTCGTCATGGCCAGCCACCAAATTTTGATACCCTGGCCCAGAGAGAGTAGACTCAAAACCTGATTCTGATGTATAATGCTGTCTTAATTGCGATGATGAGTTTCCTACTTCATCTGCGTTCTTTTTTACAGTGCTAATAACTTTTTCATTTTCAAATGCAGCCAATTTTTCGTTTTTCAGTAACCATTGCAAAACAAAGTCTGCAGTGCATTCTGCAGAACCCTGACACTGCCCTTCAGCTAGGCAGGAATGACAGTCTGTCGAGCAAGTAGCGGAATGAAACACTTCATTTTCACTTGATATTTCCATTTTGAGGCAAAACAAGTTTTCCAATTTTCAAGCTAAATATTATGCAGTTCACCAGAACATATACAAACAACTTTGGGTTTATTAAACAAGATTATGCTAAGATTTCGCACAAAAATCCGTCCGTCTGCTTTTTGACGTTGCAGCAGTAAAATGAATACTTCATAAAAACAAGTGATTCACAGTCTTTTTGATAAGACGGGAGCGATAAGGCCAACTTGAGCTTCCTCAAGTCAAGACCACAATGACTGTACAATGTGCTGTCGTTCTCATTTTCGAGAACACAACCTTTCCATCATCATCACCATCGTCATGTTATGGTCGTTCACCAAATCAACGACCAACTTTTGGTACGCTGATATTAGCTTTAAAAAGCGATGGTGTTAAAAATGGATTTTCTTTGGCGTCTATTAAGTCAGTGAACAGCAGGGCAATGATCACCAGTATGATTGACAATAACAAAGACAAGTCTTCTACCCAAATATATTTTACATCATAACACGATGATGAAACTGGCGTTGTTGATGCATTCTATGTGAAGTCATAAGTCAATGTTTTATTCAGTAAATTCAGTTATAGCAAATATGTTCGAGACACGAACCGTAATGTCAATATTACGCATATTAAAAAGTTGTTCAAAACATGCATAATATACATATTAGGGACTTTTGGTGTGGGAAGCAGGTTATTGGAACGTGCTTAAATGTTAGGGAAAATGAGAATTTGCGCTGCTTTCCGAACGATATCTATCATTCATGAAAATATGAAAATAAACTGTATGAATGGGATTATTGATCATGGCGGTGCGGTGGCTGTGAATAAGTGCAAACTGTGAAGTTGACAAATCAGAAATCACAACAAGAAAAATGTTGATTTTCCTCTTCAAGTATAACTTGTTTTTGGTGAAATAAATTATCAAAAATATAACAGTTAATATATTTAGCCTGATTAATTCTTCGTATTTGCTCAACCTCATAAACATCACGGTTATACACAGAAAAACAGTTAAGTAAATTTGATTCTATTTAACATATAATATGTAAATGGAGCCATTCTGATTAACAATATTTTCCTTGCACAAAATATTGCTTCATATAAATTGTTCGTTACAAGCAATTTCCAGTATTACTAGTGCCAGACTACAACAAACGAATATAATATTTCAAAGAATTAGTCAGTTTGAAAACAATTACATATAGTGGAAATGAGTCCAGAAATAGACTTCCAGAACGCGAAAAATAGTTGAGCATAAAGACTTGAGTTTGTCGCAACTTTGTTTTTCTAGAACAAAGGCTATCCTTGTAATACGTATTTTATTTTTTTATACTGCATGCAGCAGTTGAGCAGTCAAACAGAAAGAAAGCGTATTAATACAAAGTAATTCCACTCTGAAAAAATAAAACCTTTCCTTGTACTATCACTCATACTTCTTTTCACTTGCAACTTTAGAGTCGCACTCTGTTCATCTCAGAGTGATGACGTAGCTGAAACTAGAGCCATAACCTAAATGTACCTCACTGCTTGTATGTATAAAGTAAAATCTCAAACGCAAAAATGCTGACGACAAAGTTTCAAAATGCTAGATAATAAAACCATGTTGAGCTCGTACTAATAGAAATTATTTCGCCTGCTTAGTGTGAGTAGGCAAGTCTAATTCTGTAGCCAAAACAGCTATACGGTAAATCTGCAGATTTTTGTATCAAAAAGCAGCAAAAGTGCATTATAGAGGTATAAAACGTACCTTATTTGTTACCCACCATTATCATCCTTCAAAAACAAATGATATTCGGTGTATGCTATTTATCGTTCGAAACTAACGTGCACTGAAACGACGAATAGGTGGTGTTGTCCCAGTTCAACTCACTAATGCACTTGAGAATTCAATTTTGTAAAGTTAATATGATCAGGTTATCTAATTTTACTATAATCCTACCTTAATGGATTCTTTTTTTTGCCGAAAACCGTCAGGCTTCCAGCGCTTAGTCTGCGAAAATTTCCTTTTCAGTAAAGTAATGATTGATAACAAACCGGATGAACCACCACCACCGTTACAATAAGAAAAATTTCACTTTACTATTATATTTTTCATTCAATTATATCAGTCCTAATGCAAGAATAAAAGTGATTCAAGGAATGATTCCTTGCATTAAAACAGTTCAAAGAAAGTAATTCTTTTTTTGTTTTCTTAGTCTTTTATTGACATTTGCAGTGTGAATGTCGTAGCATGTGCATGGATGAAGTCCTACGAATTACTCATCCTCATAACTCTAGACCGTTTTTATATGAATCACTGATCCAATTATGAAATTACCTCAGTCTCCACTGTTATTTGATAAGACGCAATACAATGTGTGCATCATATTGACACACGAATGACTTTCATGTGAGATTAGTACATTATTGCGGCAAAAATCACCATTTCCCAATGTTTCGACCATGAGAAAGATAATTGCAAAATGATTTTATTCTGCAAAAAAAACAGCCATTGTAGCATGTTCCATTTCGCGAAAGGTAAAAAGGAACATTTATGGCAATAATTGGCAATAAGGAAAACTGACAACAGCAACAATAATATAATTAACTAGGTACCGGCATGTATCGTTTATAAATATGACCAGCAATTTGTGTCCAGTGAATGTGACAAAAACAATGTTAAATACAGAACTACGGCATCGAATGAAATAAACAAAATATCAGACTTCAATCAACTAAATGTAGACGTAATTGTCAACATGTGTTCAAATTATTCATATTCATTCTGTCTTAACGACTCATTCATTTAGAGTAGTAGATAGAGAGAGAAAAAATATTGAAGTGGATATCAGCATTGCTTTGATCAGACCTTTTCGTACTGCTAAATCATATTACCATTTCAGAAAGGTAGAATCGCATACACCTGTACTTGCAATCGCTCAACTCAAGTGAAATTCGCAGTGAAAAAATGGTAAATTGGAGTGCCAGGGCACCTTCGGTATAATGCAAACACTTTCTCAACTGCTAGTTTACACACAACTGTGTTTCCTACATAAAAGCCCGTTTCGCTTCAAAACACTAGTCGAAATCACAGTTATTGTTCTCTTCTACGACAATTGAGCCATACTATTGAAATTGATATTCGATTAAATTAAATTAATTTAATTTCAAGTAATAATTGTAGGGAGAAAATACATACCCGGCTCATTTACAAAAGCAAAGCGAATGTCGACACTTTCAAAGGATTCCGAATCCATTTGCGTTAACGCAACTTGACGAAAGCCACGATATGCCATTTTCGATAAGATTGAGTAGATACTGTTGCAACAGCACAAGTATAAATTGATTCAATCAAGAAACTTCACCAGAAAATCAACTTTCCATCAAAAACTTCACTATAATATATTAAAACAGTGCCCAACTGAGGGCTATAGTGCATCATAAACTCAAATGAGAGCTGTAAACGTGGAAAAATACAGTTGCACCATTTTCCCAGGAATGAAACAAAATTATTCCGAGAAATCTTTTTATTTTTCTTTGAGTTCTTTAATTATGAAAGGCAACCACTGCAACGTTCCGCTAAACCAACCAATGTTCTTTATATTAGTCAATAGACAGTAATTAAAACTTTGTCAGTGCTTTTCCACACACACACACACACACAATTAAGTGCTACAAGCTAGCACTAATTACACGATAAAATTTTTTGAAACATTGAAACGGTTTGCGCAGTGGTGCAGATAAATCAAGAATGTGCTGAATACTGAATATCCACAATAAATATAGAGAAACAACATGACGAATTGAGCATGATGATATAAAAGCTGACAGGCTGAAATTTTGGTTTTGGAAAAAATAGAACAATTCCTACCAAGCTTGCCAAAGTTTCGTACGCTATTTAAATTAAAAGCTCTTGCCAAAGGTGAAATAAGCTGATGCGGAGAGCATGTTCTTTCAGACAAACCTCAAAAGTATTACTTGTATTATGTTCTTTCAACTAGTCCAACTTGGAAGAATTCAGAACGTAAGCTCCAAAGAGGTATATGTATATATATGCATACGAAAATTCCGAATTATATTTTGTTTTTCACTTTTCATAACTACATAATATATTATGGATTTGGTAATCCGTGAATCTTTTCTTTCTGGCAGCGTTTCTCAAACGTAAGTACGGTGTGCATTGCAGTACAAACACAAGTGAGTATCTTTCCTTTCTGTATTTTTAACCATCGCGAAAATTTGCATTGTGTATGACACAGCGCATGTTGATGCTATTAAAAATCCATCACTGCTTTAAATATGTACTAAAGGATACTCGTATATCGGTTATTTACACGCACATTCACGTCTTGTCTCTGTAAACGACCGTAAAAAATCAGGAGTGTATAGAGTACAAAACGTGTCGTGGCAAACAAATATATACAGCGTAAAGGGAAGTAAGGTCATGATGGAAAGTCGCTCAGGAAAAAAATAGAAATTGTTTGACAACAGTATTAAGGCAGTTGGAGTTGCCAACAAAACTCTATTCATCATGTCCACAGCCATGTAGGTGGGCACATTCGCACACTATTTAATTTTTTGTCATTTCAATGCAATACTAAATCCCCTTGAACAACAAGTGATGAAAATAATGGAGAATACAATGCCATATTATACCAATAGTTTATTTTAAAAATATTGGCTCCACTCCTAAGATAGAATTTGTTTCCCTTTGCCTTTCTTACAAGTTATAAGTTCAAGGAGCAACAAGTATGCCCCAACATTTTGCCGTTTCTCACATAGTGACCCCATTATATAGTTGTCATCAGGAAAAGATAGCCTTTATGATGATATAAAGTGAATCGCTATTGGTAAGCCTTATTTTAAGATAATGACATTCATTTCACGATTTTAGCTTGAAATTCAAGGCTTGAATGAATGGCTCCATAATATGCATCCGATGATGGAAAGGATTTTTATGTGCACTATATTTGTTCATGCGTCCTTGCAAAGTGGCTACTAGTTTCATATCGTATGTGTAGTTTGCATTGCATATTAGAGGAAGAGTGAGTACTGAGTACTATCCCTGAAAGATAGTTAACATTCTCTTACGTTTTTGAGCGTTTGAATATTTTTGCTGTTTTTTCACTTCGTCAGGAAAAGCAAAAAGACAATTTCATGAACCTAGTTTTTTTTATTAACTCGGTCCCATTCGGCTTTTTTCAATTGGCCAGTAAAAACACTGTAGCATAGGATTTCGATTTATTTCCAGAAAAGCGAGTCTCTCATTTTTACTATAAAATAAAGTACTACTGCTCAACTATAGGAAAAAGTTTGTTTACAAATTAACTGTATATTATACATAAGCAAGTAACTGTGGAATGAACGGGGTGGGATCGTGTATGATTGGATTATTAGGGGAAAATCGTTTCATCATGATATACGAGTAGAAATTGCAGTTTAGCGGTAGTGCTTTTATCTTATGCATGACTGTATTTTATTTAAAAGTTTTGCAAAAAATTGGTCTGACTTCTGACTTTATTATATGGCGGGGGAAGAGTAACATTGTGATTGGTACGGAGTTGACTTGATTGTTGCATGATAGATAGCAATTTTTCAAAAAATATGCATGCCCTCATGATGAAGATAAGTAGGTATGTACTATGTACATCGATATGTTAACAAAAAACCCATGCAGTTTATGCATATACCCATCTATAATATCCAGCCCATTGGAGCATATTTTCCATCTTTCATAAAAATACATGCTCAAACGTTCGAGCATACCGGAAATACATAAAGGGAAAATGCCATTTCTTAAATACATGTATTTGGTGGTGAAAGTGGAGAAGAAGTAGCAATTTTGCCACCTATTCACTAGCAGTCAGCTATTTTGCAAAAATGTTAAAATTGTACGCGTCGACGTATGGCTTATTTTTAAAATTCGTTTCCGTATTATTGGTGTTGGTGGGTGAACCGCTTTTTGAAAAGGAAAGTGTTTACAGTTATAAAAATTGAATATAGTGAATAGTGATTAATAAGTAATTATTACGCATTCATTTGAAATATTAATTCATTAAACTAATAGTGACCGAAGCAATTTAAAAATAAACCCTTTCTGTGCATCATATTTCCATTGTTGGACATTTAAAGCCATGAAATGAAATTATTACTCACAAAACTGTTCTTGAATCAGGTAAGTAGCTATTTTTTTCTATTTTTGCTGACACAGTGAAAACTTGATGAGATCTCTTTTTTAAATGGGTATGCACGTCAACATCCATGATTCATGATATAATTTAAGTCGGTAAACGTATTATGGAAGGTAAATAATTGAATCAGTATAAACTATTATCTAGAACTTAAACGTATAGAAATAATATAAATTAGACACCTGCATTGTTACCGAGTTTAAATTAGTCTCTGATACGGTAAACACCAAATGAAGGTTGACACTGGTGGATAGCAATGTTATTATAACACTAATATAACTAAGGAATGTGTTTGAAAATGTTAGTCTCTGATGCGGTAAACACCAAATGAAGGTTGACACTGGTGGATAGCAATGTTATTATAACACTAATATAACTAAGGAATGTGTTTGAAAATGCTTAAAGCAAATGATAAAGTTTTAGCATGCCTTTGTAACTGCGTAGAGTATTAGAATAAATATAACCTACATAATATTATGTATGTATTGTACACATATATACTATGTTGTAAGTGGCCCTCACTTCCAAATTTGTATGTAATATATTCAATATATGTATATATGCTGTAGTATAGTACATAGCCATTAGCCAAGCCAAATCACATTTCACGTAGCAAACAAACGAGTGCTACTTCAATCAATGCGAGTCATTTAAAGATACTTGATTTAATTATTTACAAAATAACAAAAATTTTCTGACCTTCTTCTTCCCCTTCTGCATTTGGAGTTCCCCCATTTTCTGTTTTTGCGATCTCCTCCGCTCCGACACTTCCACTTCTATCTGTACTACAGCTCTGTTGTGCACCTTTTCCATTGTCTTTGACCCCGTTTACGTTTGGTGCTGTAGTAGCAGAAGAGTCCGAATCTGAAGCGCCATTTAGTCCCGCTACAGCCCCCTTCCCAACTTCTGCTCTATCAGGATTTTCCATCTTTCTCTCCTCAAACAACTTTTTTAAAAGTCCAGTTCACGAGTCACCAGCGTTAAAATTTTAACGCGACAAGTATTTTTTTCTATTTTCAAACTGTCAGTATAAACTCTTTGAAAATTAAAACGTGTCTATTAGAATATTCGACAACGGTTCGTCGTCACACTTAAAAGTTTACTGCTGGTGAGGCACGGCACACAAATAAACTAGTTAAACTCGGCAGACCCACAGTGAAGTTCATTTATGGAACCGACAGACAGACTCTCAACTTACTTATCTATAGTAAATAAAGCAAACACATTTTGTATCACAAATCATGTATGTAGAGAAAATTTATCACTAATAATGGTCAATAAACAGCATAATTAGCAATGCTGTGCGTTATCTTATTTAAAGTACTTATATGTATGTAGCTGTTATATATCTGATTCTATATTACTCATATAAATAGGTTAAATGGCAGGAATGTAAAAAACGATAAATTGATTGTGTCAGTCCGTTATTAGAAATTTTGAAAAGCTGTTGACAGGTCAAGATAAAAATGCTTGATGAAGTAGCAATGGAATGAAGTAAATCAAAAGTGACGTTTCCCCTCATGTATACGTTAATCTCTTGTTCTCATTTATATATTATGTATGTGTACTTGCCAAACTGAGAATTCTAAACAAACTTAATGAACCCAAATGAAATATTCCGCACATATTTTACTTGCTGTACTGTACAGCACTTCATCCTACCAAATTTTTTAAAAAGCCCAACACAATTTGTGTAATTTTTCCATCATTATTTGTACCAAACGAAGCTCACACACACTTAATTATGTACACATGAATTTACACGCGTATTGTATGTGCATGTATGCAAAATAGAACTTTAAAAAAAATCAGTTTTGTTTTTCTGCTATACTCTCAGTTAATGTACATATCTTATGCCAATTGTTATACATGGCTCAGTTATATGTATTAGTGTTTTGATATTGAATTAAGCAGCAGTCTCTCTATGTTTTGTGAGTGCAAACCTCTCAAACCAATAAACAAGTTTATTGTTTAAATATTGTACGCACAATGCAAAAATAGGCTCTACATAATTTGTATCTGCACTTCACTTATCAAACCGCAGTAGTTAGTATCAATGTTAATATAAGTATCCAGTATCATATCAATGTGGTAAGTAATCAGTATTTGTAACTTGAGAGGATGAAATGAAAATAGAGTAGTATTAATTTGTTACCCAGGCCCAGTGATGGAGCTTCTGTAAGCAAGAATAGAGGAAATATGGTAAAATTTAAAATATGAAGCTTGCAAATATTTAACTTCAATTCATAAGAGTCCAGAGAACTCGGAGAAGCAAGAATGAATGACAATAATGTGCAAAAAACTATCACGCTAAATTGTAATTTATGTGTGTATAATGAATGTCCGACAACGGTGGTAATGCACATCTTACACACTGCAGTAGTATTTTTACAAATTGCTTAAAACTGCTGGACGATTTACATCTGAGCGGACAATTTTAATTTCTTTTTCAATTCTATCTAATCTTGAATTTTGAGTCTAGTAGTGGACATTGCATAAAATTGCTTACTCTAAAAATCGAAAGACATGATTGCATACAAAATTATTTCTCCAAATTTTACCGGCGAGGGCATTATATCAGAAATGAATTTTGAGAAATAAAATTGTCTTCTACCTATTTACAAGTTTGGTACCTAAATGTATTACCTAATATGCTAGAAAATCCTTAAAACACTTGACTATACGTACTCTAAGAGAAAAGCAAACAGCCAAGAAGGGAAGCTGAGAAAACCTTTGGCTTGGGAAGCCTGGAAAGAACTGAGGAGATTAAATAATATTTTCCATCTGCATCTGCAGCATTGCAGACGTCATGCATATGAATAAATTACCAATAAAAGTAAACTGCTCGTTTGATGGTCTGTTTTATTCAATAATTGTTGCATGCAGAGACCACGATACAAAAAGTTGCATCAAGTAAGTATGAAATGAGAAATAGAACTCAAACCAACCAAGAAGCTTGATGTTTGAAGATTTTAACGTGATTCGCATAAAAAATAAATATTATGGCCCGAGATAAACTAACTAAAAAGAAAAGGAAGGAAAATGTACAACAACGAAACGTACAACAACCTTCGTAGCCGAACGTAATTTAATATAAAATTCAAGTAAAAATAGATATAATAGAAGTATTGCATAGTCAGATAGATACTCCGACTATTAAGCAACTAATTGCTTTAAGAAAAAGGAATGCAATGTCAGTTTATCCATTTTTGTACAATTGATTGACAGGAATGCACTGGCGAATGTTTAGTTTTAACAAAGTTG
>JAHZMZ010002442.1:0-14172 GCA_027743805.1 Lepidocyrtoides sp. E14 | reverse complement strand
AAACTATCTCCATCGCTAAAATTAGTTTTTGCATGCCTTTTTTGGGAATTCCAAAGTTGTAGATTGATTTTTGTTGAAAGTTTCTTAAGCCAGAGGTAAATACAGAAAAACACGGCGCAGTTTTAAAGTAAAAAACATGAGTGAAAGGAGCAAAAGAAAGCCAGGACAAAAACTATCCATTCCATTCCATGTATGGAAGCATGTAGTATATTCACATTTCCTCAAGATATCACAAGCAATGATAAAATAATCCAATTGGAATGCTGTCATTTGAATTTTTGAAACTGCTGCTCAAAATATAAAAACTATCGTGAGTGAATATGAATGAGATCTACATGAGCTTTGTGTTATAACTTGAGCTTTGATTCTTTTCAATTCTATTTGAGAATTCGGTGACATGCTTTCATAACCGTTTTGCATTCCCAGCTTTTAATATCTGTACAAATGTTTCTGTTGAGAGGATTTGGTAACGAATAGGGATGCCAGAAATGATTAAAAATGGGGCATTATATGTAGGAATGTACAGTGTAGCAAAACTATCAATCCGGGAGGATGATAAGTAAGTTCAATATATTTTATGGATGATACCTTGCATTTAATAAGAAGTTTTTCCACCTGTCAGAATATTTTCATCATAGTTTCCGTGAGGGGCATCATAAGTTGCATTTTTTGTGAAGTTATGGGTAACTTTTGAATGCGAACTTGGCAAATTTAAACTTTTCTGCGTAGTTTTGAAACACAGAGTTCCAACCAATATACATAAACTACAAATGAAGATAAAGAGACGATGATCATTATATGTACCTCGGCACACAGCGGTGTAATTTAAGACCTAATACATACTTCTTAATATGATATTACAGGTCTCACCAAAAATGATACTGGGCAGGTTGGAGGACCAAGTGCAAATGAAGAACTCAGTTGGGATGACGCTACTTGGTAAGATAAAACAAAGGATTGCTTTACGTTGCCATCATAGGTATTGATTATTAAATATAATGAAAGCGCACAAAAAATATTATTCTTTGTTCAATTCAACTTTTATGTTGCAAAGTTTGTGAAGGCTGCTAAAATCCGATACATGCAGTTTCGTTTCATGTAATTTCAATGGAGAAAGCTTTTACAAATGTGCATACGTTAATAAATGCTATGTTGCTTAAATTTAAATGTATTTTATACCTGTCATTTCTCTCTACAACTCTTTACAGGATTCTCACCTCCGCCTTTATCATCTTCACAATGCAAACAGGTATTATGTTAAACAATTAACAATTTTTTAAAAACAAAATTGCCTTTTCACCCCAACCATGCATAATAATTTGACAACCGACTAACACGTTGACGTTACAAAATTCGCATTTTCTCTCATCCAACGTTTCATTATTGATTGGAAGTCTCACCTGCCTGCATTTAATTTTACATTGTTTTCACCCTTTTTCTGATGGAAAATGCGTAGTAGTAGTCACCATTTGGCTTTCTAATAAAAGCTGGTCAAACAAAACAAATGTGTCACACCATGCAAAAGTTCAAGTTTTCTTCATATCTCCAACTGCGCATTCAATTCCATCCAACTAAAAGAGCAAAAATACCCTTTTAGGTATTTGCCTTTATAAAAGCCCGAAAGTTTACACACGAGTTGAAACGTTGAAATATGTTGAGAAAATGATGTTTTGGGGCCATGTGCATTCCTTTCATTCAACTTAATTCTGTTGAAAACATATGTTTAAAAATGACGTCCGTTAAATACAGCCTTTGTTTATCTTACTTTTTCAGCGTAGTTTGCCCTTTGCTCATTTCATTGACATTTGTAACTTTGTAAGACTTCTTCATGGAAGCAAAAATTCATTATTATCATGAATCATGTCTCTACCTCTTTCCTTGTCGAATATATGGTGTGATGTGATGTATCGAGTGCTATTAATTTCCTTTCTGTGGTATGTGAGTCTCTTTAATGCACAGACCTTTGTTACTTCCTGGAAATGTTCATGTCACGATTTTTATCCTCATGTTATTTTCCTTTTGTCACGTTGAAACTTTTTTAAAGTTTCAATGTGACAAAAACAATGCAATATTTTCATGCGTAAAATGTTTGAATAACCGATCTGCTTCCGCTGTAGTATGTTATAATGACAAATACCATCATGATCCACACGGTTAAGGGCGAGGATAGTTAACTGTAACTCTTTCTTTATGCCCTTATCACAGTGTTTGGTGGAATAACCTACTGGCTCTTTGGGTATGGATTAACGTATGGACGACTCTATTCCAATCCATTTATTGCTTTCGGTTACTTTGCTGTAGATGCAGGTAAGACTTTAATGACCCACTTGCACTTGACTTTAATGGCACACAGCTCAAGTAGACTATCACAAATCGTTCCATTTGTATGATTTAATGAAAAATTATGATTCTTCCTTCGTATTGTTTAATATACCTATGTAATAAATGTTTGATGCTATATGTGTAATGTTTTAAAGATTAGTACTGCGTTTGTTGGATGTATCAATTCCTTTCGGATAGACTGCATTTATTTTGTGTGTGACACATTTTTCTTCATTTTTCGCTTAGTTGTTGCTTTGTTTCCTTTCCATAATGATAGTAATTGTGGTGTATCGAAAATTTTCTGAATGAATTGTAGGAGTTACATTAAAATGGTTTTTTTATTTGACAATAAATATATATAGATATCGACGAAATGGGACTTGTTTTCAGTACATTCCTTTTCCAACTAAGTTTTGCAACAACGGCGACAACCATCGTGAGCGGTGCGATGGCGGAGCGTTGCAATTTCCGAGCCTATTGCATATTTTCACTTCTGAATACGGTAACTCGAAAGACAAAATTTGAATGAATTATTTCGGGTAGACTGTTATTTATGAAGGATTTATCTTTCAGATTGTATATTGTGTACCTGCAGGATGGATTTGTAAGTCAAGTTTCTTTCAATTTATTGTTTAGGCTTACTTTGTAAAAACGATAAACTACTTGTTACCTATATTTATTTGACAAGGGGGAGATCATGGCTTTCTCAAAAAATTAGGAGCAATCGATATTGGTGGTTCTGGTGCTGTGCATCTAATTGGAGGCTCCAGTGGTGAGCATAATTTTAGCAAATGTCCTTTGTGACTAGAATGAATAGGTAAATGGAGTCTTTATACAGCTTTACTACAAATGTTGTGCTGTTGTTAGCGTTTGTCGCTGCTTGGATGCTTGGACCCCGTTTGGGAAGATATGATCATGGTCATGATCCTCTGCCAATGGGAAGTCCAACAAATGCTCTTTTGGGATTATTCATGCTTTGGTGGGGATGGCTTGCATTTAGTTCTGGCAGGTCTGATAAAAAATGACTTAAAAAGGATGGCTGTACAATAACTTTAATCGAATAGCAGTCTATACAAGTAGTATTTTATTTTCCAATTGACAGCGTGTTTGGAGTCAGTGGTCACAAATGGAAATTTTCAGCTCGTGCTGCTGTTGCAACGATCAATGCTTCATTTGGAGGTGGAATCGTTGGACTCATTTGGTCCTTCGTTAGGAAGAAGGGGAAATTTGACATCTTGGATTTGATAAGCTCTGTGCTTGGCTCTTTGGTCTCAGTGACAGGAGGTTGTGCTATTTATCGCCCATGGGAAGCTATAGTAATAGGTGCAATTGGTGGGGCTTTGGCTTGTGTGGGAATACCATTCTTTGATTGGTTACATATTGATGACCCCGTTGGAGCCACATCAGTTCACGGACTATCAGCATTTTGGGGAGTCTTGGCTATTGGTTTCTTTGCAGATGGGGAAACACTTCTGTCACTGACACATGGTAGAGCTGGTATCTTCAAAGGTGGTAGCGCCTATCTTCTTGGTGTTCAGACCCTTGCTGCTGTCAGTTTTACTCTTTGGTCTGGGATCATCACATTCCTACTTTTGTGGGTAAGTACTCCAGACAATTTTTTGAGTAAACAAGGAAGCATTTTTACTATTTGCTAAAGGAATGATGAATCGAATGATAAAATATAAGACTTGAACGAATGTATTAGAATGACCCTCTACATGCAATTAATAGACCAAGTCATTGAACATGCTGGAGCGGAGTTGACATTGGAATGGTATATTAAGATTGAAAGTACATAGGTACGTATATATTACTTTCTTACTAGATTATTAATAAATTCATTCCAATCCGTATGGAATCGCACGAAGAACTTCTTGGAGCCGACCTTGTTGAACATGGAATCCGCCGCCCTGGCGTTGGTGTGTCACGAGCCCTTTCTGCTCTTGGTTCACATCCTAATTTTGATATTGAAGCTGGACAAGTAATTGGAACTAATCCTGGTAAACAATATTTTGCAATTTTTGTTACAAGTTACTCAAGCTTTCACCTTCCCAGTACATTCATATTTCATTTTAAAAAACTCTGTTAATTAGGGCATGAAATGGCCTTGGAAAAGTACCTGAAAGAGAAAGGAGCAGCAAGAAATGGGAATAATGTCAACCACGACTCCGTTAATCACATTGCAAGAAGTGGGTCCATTGCATGGGCAACTTGAGACGCTCTAAGGAAAGGACAATCTTTCGATCATACTTACCAACATCATCACTTTGGAGAAAGCATGTACAAGTCCAAGGACGTAGTGGAAGCACAACTTTTTCCTGTGAGGAAACATGTTGCGTCTTGAGATATAAAAACTGTGAAGTTTAATAGCAACGTTGACAGTATCAGATTTTCTTGTTTTCATCTTTGCATCATCATCTTTGTATACGAAATCCTGTTATATAGGTTACACTTTTTCTGTACTTAGGAAGTAATGCCACATTTATTTCTGTATTGTATGTAGGTACATTTTGTGAGTATTGGAACGGAAACAAATCCCATTTATTTTCAAGGAAAGCTTTTTTTTATCTCTCTAGCCATTTTGATATTATAGAGTGTGTTTTTACATTTCATGAACCAAAAACGTGAGAAAAGGCTCGTTAAACCAGTGGAAACCTAAAACTCAATTCATTTTTCACAGAATTTAATCAGCGTAGCGTGGTTCCAAAATTTTATGATGTATCCAATCGAGACGTATTTATCTAGACACTATGAAGCCATTAAGGAGATTAATTGTTTGAATGAGCTGTAAGATATGTACTACGGCTATGTATAAAGTCAACCGAGGCATCTGAGCTAAGTATGAGTAGCTCAGCTCAAAAGTATAATAGGATATACATGTAAGGAAGTTTCCCAACTAACTAGATGTCATGCTGAAGCAAACTTTCCACTGATCACTCAAAATTGCGTGTCACCTCCTCTTCAAGGTTTACTTTGTTCTTGCCAAAGCCCACCGTTTTAATAGACATCTAAAAAATTAGCTAAATGATTTCATTAATCTTACACCATTCACTCAAGTCAGTGAGCTATAGTAGTAGGAGCACGGCATTTTTCTGACTTGTTATTTTCTTTACTGTTCAATAATGATGGACAGATTAGACAGAATGGGGTAGAATGCCCAAGTAATTTAGATAATTTTTTGGGAATTTTTTGTTCCAAGAAGAGTGCTTTATTTTTTTTATTATAGTACCTAATTTGGATGACGGTGACCACGCACTTATGTAAACATGGAATACTCATACATATTTTTTCGGAAGTCTTCATAATGTTCTCGATAACTCACTAATGTAATGATTATAAAGTGCTCAAAAAGATACTCTCATGCCAAAACTGTAGCATAATATGGTTTTGCTTCCAGTTCGTCGTCAATCCTTATTCTGGATTGCTGAATACAGAAATAGTCTTCAAAAGTGGCCCGTGTCAAATATAGAATCTTCAAGCACAAAATTAGTATTGATAGTAAACTGAAAAAGTGTTAAGTCTACTATTGTTTGACTTCTCGATAGAAGAGAAAAGTTTAATAACATCAAGCATATATATATATAGAGAGAGAGAGAGCGACGCTTAATACAGATTTTGGAAATTTTAAGCCACCCGATCCGTGTCAATAAATTCCAGTCCACAGTTCATTTGAGCCATTCGAGGGGTAGCATGCATTACCAGAATAATGGATGAAAGTGCAAGACTACATAAAATGCCTGCAACTAGAAGTAGGAGCTTCACTGATGTACGCGTACGTAAGAAAAATATCTTCAATGTCACTTGATTTATGACTGCTTTATTATTATTATTTTATTATTAGAAGCGGATTTAATATTTGATTGTAAAGGTAAATACGTTGCATGTCAGCAACCAACTAGACATACAAATATACAGAGTCATTGCTTAAACTAAAACTCACCATTATCAACTACATTAGAGAACAAATTATAAAATATTCCGAATGAAGATGGAATACGCATCAAGTTTACATTACATATTCATGAGAGCAAAAGTATTTCTCATCTATTTTTAATTTATGTATTTTTTTATTTATCATTTCATTTGTATTAATGGACAATGGATGCGATTAGCAGTATTAACACAGATAAATGATATATTAGTACCTCTATAAATGTTAATGGGCGAAAGACTGATGACGATTCATTGTGACTAGATTATAAATGCGTATATTTTTGACTCTTGTTAGGAGGCCCCACAAAATGTACGGTAGTAAAGAAATAATTGTACTAATAAGTGTTGATGAATGATAAATTAAATAACTTGTACACACATTTAGTTAAAAATTAACATAGGTACGCCGATATTCCATCGTTATTTTCCATTTTTATCCGGCCACCCATGTTACATACATGTATGTATGTAGTTGTTTAAATTTGGACATTACATGCCTTTCTCTCTCTTTTGCAGATATATTTTACGTTATGTAGTTATACTTTTGTTAATCAGTTTTTATCAAAAGTAATGTACCTGCAAATATAATATAACATTATTATACAATCGCCACTCACCGCCAGTAAAAAGCGGAGATATGTAATTTATGGATTCTACCTAGTATTGTCATTAAAGGTGATATAACGTAATGCTACTAAATTAGCAAATCAGCTTACCAAAAATGTTCTTTGTTAACATGACTTTTTCTATTGCACTTGAAACAACTTTAAAATTAATTTTCAATTCGCACTACGTATATAATGCAGTGCTTGGAAATCAATGGAAAGAGATTTTTCGTTTTTGAATGTATTCATTATTCATGACAAAGTGTTGTTGACTAATATTCAAGTTAAAACTCAGTATACCGTAGAAATGTTCTGAAGGTAATTAGAAACACGAGTATTGTTGAAACAAGTCGGACAAAAGTAATTATCTTGGTATGTGCCACGTTTACAATACATTTCAGATTTTCTCTGTACAAATCTCATCATCTAAAATCACATTCGGTTCAAACATGCATGTGAAGCCATAAAGCTATTTCCTGTTTGTAGTTGCTTATTTTGCTGGAGCCACCGAAAGGTTATGTCTGTCTGTCTGTCTCTACTAGATGATTTTGATGTGCTTGTAGCCAGTTTTAAGAGACTGTTTGGGATAGCATTATTGTAGAGTCATCAACATGAAAATGAAGGATCTAACGTGTGAATTTTCACATGAATTTAAATGTTTCCAGCAGGTTTTGGGCAAGACAAGAATTCTAAGTAGGTATCATTTTGTAGATTTTGCTTATCTAAGTGCGATATAAAAATGCGGAGACGTTTGAAAGAAAACAAAAGTGTTAAAAATGTCATTTGCACACATGAAAATCACAAGAGTATGGGCAGGTACAGAACTGGAACTGTCTTGTACTTCAAAACTGCGTGCATTCCGTTTGTTTGCTTGTAAAAAAATCTGCTTAAACTCAACAACGTCATCATGACCCTTTCATGTAATGAAGTTTTCAGCGAAAAACAAGGAAAAAAGTAGGATATATACCTATGTGTATGTGTGCAGTCTAAAAGATAAATTCATGTACCATGATGTACCATATTTGCAGTACGCGCATGCAAAATATACTAATAGACGTGTTATCGTGTTTCCAGTAGGATGAAACTGTGAATGACGTTTGTTTCAGCATTTTCAAAAACAAGGTAATACGTAAAAACTACTTGACTACACACGCGAAACATGACATTAAATGGGAGCAAAGATGCATGGGTTTAGTTTTCGTATCGTTGGTTTACACGATTCCCACTAGGAATGTAAATACATACACATTTGAAAAATTGTGCCTGTTCGAAATTGAGTTTGTGTATATAATTGGTTATCAAATGAAAATTTTAGCAAATATAAAATTATCTTAACCTTGGGGTCACATTGATTTAAACTTCAACTTACACTAAGACAAATGTACCATGTACTACTTTTTGTGAAGGGTTGTTGTTTTTTACCTAGTTTGCGGAATGATTTAAAAATGGATATTATTCGGTTTACTGCAAAACTGGTTCTTAAAAAATATCGAAAGTTATGCTATAAAAATTATGAATTACAAAGCACCAACGGCAGCTTAAGTAGTTCTACTTCAGTTCTCCAAACTCTCAATTATCTTGTAGCATTTTCATACAAAATTATTCAAATAAGCAAGCGATACTTGAGTTGAACACTGCATTGAATAGAGACTTGCTGTCAGCAAGTATCAAAATTTTACCAACATAACCTTTACGTATTTGATGACTGTCCATTATGATACAGGGGAAAAATTAGTCCTATAAATATTGTGGTAATTAAAGATAAATAAATATATTAAAGCGCTTGTTTTGTGCGTAAGTTGACTCAGTGGATGTGAATCTCGACCTTTGAATTATAATTCTAGCAGGCTGAAACATTATGAAACTCTTGACTCGTGCCATTCAAGGCACGTGCCGTAATATGTATACGTGATGCTGGAAGAAATATTGTGTAAGATAATAATAATAAATGGTACACTAACAAGAAGGCATTTCAGTTTTCTATTTGGTTGTAGAAACAATATTTATATAAAAATGATACGATACGATAGAAAATTCCGTGCTTTCCCACCTACATTTTCATACCACTATGATTTATTTCTAGAACAAGCGTCACTGCCCCTACAAAATATGGCAAACGTGCAAGAAAATCCTTTTTTATATAACCTGGCCCGAATAATAGAAACAGTCAAGTCAGCTTACATTTATTAGTTAGCCTTTAAATTTACAACCAAATAAACTATTTAGCGAAAAACTAAGAGTCAAAAGTCCGAAAAATTATTTCATCTCAGTATTAGGTAAGCAACTTTGTTTTCAGTCTAGTACGTGTCAAGTATGAGTGAATACTGAAATAAAAACTTGTTTTAACTAAAAAAAATAAAACCAAAAGACCATGACAGAAACACGGACATCATCAACTGTGCTGTTTTCCTTATCATTCCAAAATCTATGAAAATAAAAGGCTGATTAACTTAAAAATTGAAATATGTGTAGCTGAAGATTTCAGGAGCACTGACTAGAGTATGTTAAATCCAATGTGCATACTTCTAACCATTTTAATCTTAGTCATTTACCAGATACGGAGAATCAAATTGCGATCAACAACGTTAAAATATTTTTAGAAAAAAATTGACTGGTATATTTTATGCATTCATCTCTCTCTCAAGTGATAGAACGAAACTTGCTAATTGCGTCGAACTAGCAGTAGAAATACCTTCCTATATAAGTATTTACATGAAATTCATTTCAACTCATTAACTTGCGACTGTACGCATGAATTTCCAGTTTTATGCATGTGACTTTATGTATAATAATAATGGTTTACACAATTTTTTTATAGCTAATTTGAGAGGAATTTAGTTTTACTAACATATTCCTCTCGGATCCTTCAGTACTTTTAAATAGAGAATCGAGTGTAATTCCAAATTATTATTTGCATCAGAACATTCATCAATTTCTTTATGTCAATTTCAAACAATTTTATTTGTAAAAATGCATTCTTGCCTGTTTAGCAGTAATCTAATTCCTATTACTGTTTGCAGGCAGTCCAGTTTATTAATTAATCCAGTCAATTCACCCATGAAAAACGAAACGATGCTGTAGGAATTTCATGGGTGAAAAATCATGTTCTGCGAAATAATGCAAGGACGATTTTATATTGTGTAGGCTTATAATTTTATTTACTACAGCATATTTCTAGTCATTGCGCCATGAAGTTTTTTATTATTAATGCTAATACATAATTTTGTAGAGACGGTGCATAAAAGTAAAAGGGAATGTTAGGTTATTAAAAAAGTACACATGTATTTAGGCGTAAAAAGTAAAATGTGCTCTATATTTTTACATTTATTCGTCTAAATTGCTTGCTTGAGTGATGCAGCCTACTACATTCGAGATGCCATGCATGCATTCGGGTTGTTATGTTGAAATGTACCAACGAAATGCACAAATAAGCCGATTTAAAATTTAGCCCACGTCATTTGTCATTCACTCACACAGGAAACGCAGTCGCAAGCCCTGCTCGCACAATACTTTGCTTAAAAGTCACTCGATTCCAATGGAGGATCAAAATTGAACATTTTCTAAAATTGGAATGTATTCTGCAAATAAACTGGTATCTGTATTTATGCATTATGTGTATATATCAAAAGAAATATTAGCTGAAGAAGCTTCCAACGTGTACGTACATCATACATACACGTTGGAATTGGAAACGAAATTATCATGAACATTTTGCTTTGTGCAGTTGACCACGCAGATCAAAATCATAGACCGAAAGTTCATGTTGTATGCTTTGATGTTTTCAGATACAATGCATCCGCGCTTGCTGTAGCCGTTCATTGTGTGGCGAATACGTGTTAATTCATCCATAATCAATGCAATAAACTTTATTCAACAGCTTTAAACAAGTAAATTTTGGACTACCTTCTGACATGAATAGGTACAAAGCTTCTCCTGTACATTATGCCAGCAAAGTGAGTATATTTGAAATGAAAACGAGAGCTAATAAAATAAAATTAGCACAGAATACTGAATAGGCAAAGATGTACACAATTAAGTAATAATAATGATACTTGAACTTATAAAGACGTGTGTACATTTCACAAAAGCCAGTTCTAGGCATCAAAAAATCAGTCATAAGGAACCTTTAAAAATGCTGAAAGTTATCTTTTTCTTGATTTTTCCCTTTTTCATCAAACTACTTGTAGCTATATGCTTTTAGATGAACATTTATAGACAGCTTGTTCTAAAAATCTCACTAGTCTCACGAAAATTGAAAAATATTTTGGACAAAAAAGACGAAAGCAGTCAATCGAGCTATTCAGAAATTGAAGCACATACATACACTTTCCTGTCATGCTTTTGGCATTCCGTTCAAGCTGGTACGACTAGTCCGGAAAATATGTTTCAAATTAATGTTCTGCCGTATCGTAAGTTTATTTCCAGCTCGTTGGTGCATGCATGCATAATAGGTAGTATACTAAAAGTCATGACGTTGCTATTACATATATGAGCTCGCTGCATTTGTGTGCAGATTTATGCACATACATGAATATGAAAAGACAGATTTTCTTTCGTGAAAAAGTACCAAAAATGTCGTGTTCAGATAACGATTCCTTTCGTTGTTTAGAAAATTAGTAATCTTAGCAGCAATTTGTGGTAATAATGCTCTTGAGTAACATTGAAACAACAGCGATAGCTACTACTGGCATAAATACATGCGCAAAAACCGTAAGAATCGTTTGAACAGGTACCCAAACAGACGGACACGACGATTTCATGGATTCATGCAGAATTCAATATAGCAACACTTGCCTGATCATTCACCACACAACTTCTTGCAATTCATCAAACATGGACTGTGTAATATTATATTTGTTAGCTACCAATTACACATCAAACATTCTATTTTCCTTTAAACAGTTCAGTCTGTTCATTGGTACCTTTTACAAAACAGGATTACAAAACTGTATTCAGAAAGTATTTTCCCATAATCACTGCATATCATCTTCATTACTACTTATACAATATCCTTTAAAACCTGTTAAACAACTACGCAAATGAAATGAATACACTAAATAATAATGAATTTTATGAATGATGATGATATTTTCTACTTTCAAATTCAACACGTTGCTAATATGTTCTGGGATTAGTGCAGGGCATATTACATCCGTGTAGTTTTTTAGGGTATCAACTATCACCTCAAAGTTTAGCGTCTAGTTGTTCTTGGTCTCTCACACACTGGAGCTCTCAGTTCCTCTGATTTCGCTGACAATGCATTAGAATACATAAGCTAAGAAAATTCGTTTTTAAGCAAATTAATTCAGCATATTTATGTTGCCGGTTTACTGTTTCAAAAAATAGCACTGCTCCACGAACAATAAGCAAACCAAAAGTTTTTATTTTGTGTACTCTGAAAAGTCATCACTACTGGATTGGGGTGCAATTAATGTAACATTTTGTTTCCAGCAGAGTCTGAAAGTTGAAAGTATCATTCTTGTGCTAGTGGTGTTATTTACAAATTAAGTGCAGCTTAGAATTTGCATATTATTTCATTACTTCACTTTTAACAGTTACCTACATATTATTCGTTTTTATTGGTACATTATGTTTATGACTGATGACTATGTTTAATGAACAATAGTTTTTGTTTTAAGACAGTTTGTTTTCGTTCAACGAAGCAGTATGTGACGACTTGCCAATGAGGAGCGTTAAATGCAAATTTACTACATATCTATCAAAATAAACACCGACTTGTCAACCAACACCAGTAGCACTCATACATGACAAATGGTTTTGCAATGTGTGTAGCGATATTTTTATATGATATTTTTATGGCGTGTTTGTGCTCAAAAAAATAACTGCTTAGCTTGGAAAACTCAAGCCTGTTAAATTCGTCTTTGTCTCTTGGTATTTCTGTAGCAGAAAATAGATTATATAAGGAAAACGAGCAGTTGAAAAATATTATAATTTTTATTAATATTCAGCATACAGCACAATGTTCGTTCACCGATAAATGATGACGAAAACTCTCTAAGCTCTCTACTATCAAGAATTTTTATGCTCTATTAATATAATATACTTCGTACTTACATTTTACACACACACTACCAAAATTTAATACGACATAAATATGGCAGCGTATTCTGCGCATCCACTTGGGATTGGTGATAGCTCAGATGCTGCATCAAGACGGGTATCTGCTCCACATATTCCACTAATGGTGGTCGTTACTGATATGGATGGTGAGAAGCCGGGAAACTGTGGAACCTCTCTACAAATGTCACAAGAAAATTCTCATCCTGGTCTGGTTAGTTGGTCCTCTTGATTCTTCCTAAAAAAATAATTCAAGACGCAAAAATGGAATTGGAATGTGCAGATGAAAAAGAGAGTTCCGCCGGTAATAAGAAATATCGCGGTTGTTTCTTTCAGTTTCCCCGAGTTTCAAAGGGAATACTTAAGAGTGAAGGCTCTGAACAACCATCCACGTCACTCTCCCCAGCAGGCTCATCCAAAAAGGTGTCAGTCTCGATAGATCGTGATGTCGTGAAACCAATAACGAAATGGAGACGAATTTGCAAATGCTTCATTGGACTGAAAATGACAAAGAAAAACAAGGTGCGTTTAGATATTTAATTTAATTGTACCGGGCTACGTGTAGTTGAAATTTAAATCAAACTATTAACGATTTCAAGCATTAAAAATTTTATTATTCAATAGAGCTCAACATCGCAAGGTCAATCCGCGGGAGGAGAAAAGTCAAGCCCGTATCCTACGCCGGCGCTACCTCGGAACAGATCACAATCTTTGCATCCTGGTGCAGATCCGAATTTCTTGTCGGTTTCTCCTTCCAGAAGCATACAATCGATTCGTAGTCGCTTGTCCGCTAGAAGTGAAACTGATTTTTATCTTTTTGATATGGGCAACATGTCAGAAATTCTCACTATAACAGATATTAAGCAAATAGGAAAATATTTTCCTCCCAGTGCTGTGGGGTGTCCATGTATTCTGACATTTTCTACTTCAATGGATGGCTACTCATTGCACTCTTTGTATCGAAAGATGGAAAAGATTGATTCACCTATGATCCTTGCTATTCTCGACTCGGAGGGTAGAGCTTTCGGAGCTGTTCTATCATGCGCACTAAGAGTTTCCGAACATTTTTATGGATCGTGTAAATGAGCATATAAAAAAGATCTTTGTAAGCATTTTGTAGATTGTACAAACCTTTGACATTGTTCAAACTAATTTATTTTTTTATTCATTGGATGTTTAGGTGACTCTTTATTGTTTCGTTGTGGCCCTCCTCTAGAAGCCTTCAAATCGCAAC
>JAHZMZ010002441.1:0-19191 GCA_027743805.1 Lepidocyrtoides sp. E14 | reverse complement strand
TATGGACTTTGTCAATCACTTATTATATGTTTTTGATGAAAATGTCTGCAATAAAGGCCATTGAATTGAATTGAATTGAATATAAATATAAGTTGACTGATAAATAGTGCAAAGATTTTAAATATTGACTTTATGCCTTCAAATGGAAGACTAATTTGTTATCACACTTATGCATACAAAATGCAGAGATATACGAAGAATATACACAAATGTATGTTAGTACACATATTATGGTAATTACAAGATGTGTTTACTTTGGACAGTTTATCATTTCTTGCTTGCTCCTTTTGTTTCTAATCCAAACTTTCAAATTACAACAGACCACTAGACGACCGCTGTTATTCACTTGATATTCATGAGTTTTGTAACTATTTAAATTTTTAATAACGCAATAATATTACCGACTAACTGTCGCTTTCCGTAAAGTCTTCATAATATATGTTTTTGAGAGTTGCTAATAAATTAAAGTTTAACTTCAGTAGAAAAAGTGCTGCAGAAGACACCACGATACGGAGTCTGGCTTTGCAGCTAGCTACAGTATATCTGTAGTATGAACCCTGCACTTTATGCTAATAAATAATTTCCCGTCTCCGTCTTGCTTATTCTACGTACACATGTATGCATGTACGTAACCAGCTTAGATAAAGTTTCAAAGTTATAGGCACGCATTATTATGCATTTTCCACAGAGACTTTAGAGCCAAGGCTAAAACAAAACTTTCACATTTGCTACACTCTCACATCTCTCAAGCTTACTATTTATGCTTCCTTAGTACCATTAGTTTCTTAAATATTAATTTCCATTTTCCAAGTATTTGAAACCAGCAAGATTTCTAAAGTACACAAGTAGAGGTTTCAAAATCTACTATGGAATATATCAACTTAACCGTGCACGGACCCTCCAGTCAAATGAATATTATGCTGTGTTTGTGTTAATAATCTGAGCATTCAATTGAAGGAAGTACTCGGTAGGAACTTTTGCACTCTTTTGGGACTGGTTGCTGCTGCATATTATTTCATATATTATTTTACTTACCACACCTCAATTCTAAAGAAAGGACAAGAAGAAAAGAGGATTTTCTGTCGCCAACTGATGCGTTTCTCATTCTCAGTCTCCTGTTTGTAATATTTTCTGTTGAACCTAGTCCCAAAATTACAGCCTTTCTATATTTTGAAATTTATTAAGATTCCGGCTATCATTAAAAGTTTTACGTAATGGTAATATAGCGATGCGTGTCCTAAAAAAATTATCATTCTTTATCCAACATATTTGCCTGAAGAAATATTGCATCTTCAACTTGTGCAATGTATGTAAATCTGCATATCATTTGGTTTTCCTATGTGCTGAGTAGTGAAATCAGGTACATGGAAAATATTCCATGAAAGGTAGTTTGGGTTTTCAGGTCTTTTCTCAGGTCTTCGGAAAGCGTAAAAGATGAGTCGTGCAGCATAATGGAATGATTATGAACAGACATATGAATCAAGTGGACCTCTTCCCTTCATAAAACACATCAGCACCACTGTCTACCTCTCACTCAACTGAAGTGTTGAAATAAGATAGAATTATACATGGTCATTTAAAGTTCGTATTATATCCATTTGGAAAGGTACCAACAGTTTTTTCCCATGAGGTTATTTTGCATATTTTACCTTCAGTTTTCGCAGTTTACTGCTTCTGCTACTAGTGTACTCCCGAACCAACTCCCGGTGTTCATCATCAGTGACGGAGTTGGTTGTGGTTTATGGTGGGACTCTTTCGCATTTGCCACAGTGCAAAAGTTATTATAACAACAATAATAATTGCAAAACTATAGTCATTAGTCTATGTCAAATGCAAAACTGGAGGAAAATGAGTGTATCAAAAGTGGGAGCCATCACTCTATTTAGTACAGCAGCAGGAAAAGGACCGTCCGAGTATGAAATGCGAAGCAATATGTGTAAAATGTGTGGAATCATCGGTGAAATGGAAAAGCTACTTTGGCTAGTTATATTTTATCAGGTGGTAGTATGTACAACCATTCATTCATCCATCCATCTAACCACTTTGCTTTCTGCCTTTTGCTTCACCGTTTCCCATTTTGCCCTTTAAAAATAATGGGGAATCACTTGAAGCGTCAATCTCACATCTGTGCTGTAAAAGTAAATGGCGTTGGTGGCAATGAATTTATCTCCTCGGCTAGTCTTTTGCTAGTCAAGTACATAAAAATATACATTACCTGTGTTGTGTATTATGTTATGATGGCACTATACTCTGTTCCCTTGACTTGTTAGAGTGTTCACTTTATTCACACCATCACCCTCATCATCATTTTCATTCTTTCTACTTTTCCCAGAAGATCACTTCTATCTCTGGTACTCCCTGTGTGTATTTTCTCACTTTTTTTAGCTAGTTATGTTATGTCCCGACACAGCTTTCTCTATTCTATCTCACCTTGACACGTATGAAAGCAAACATGGCAAAAAAAAACCCTGAAAGTATGCAACTGCTAGCAAGGTGAGTAGACAAATTTGCTTTTTATATCACTTTCGTGTAAACTTATGACTGCTATGACGCAGATATCTTGAACAGGCACTCTACTCCTTTTTAGGGGCAATGTGAAATATCATGAAAAGGAAGGACTCACACAGGCGTTTATTTTGTTAAAGAGGTGCTTGCAAGATAAAAAGATTTCATGCTGGTGTTTTTGCTCACTTTGTTTAAGTCACCTCTCAGGCATTTTTCCTTTTCGTATGACTTAGCATGTGCCTTTGATGTACTAAAACTAGTTTCTAAAGCTTACTCTACATCTTTAAATAATTTAGCTTTTGATTTCTTTTCTCTTCATTTAAATTTTTGTTTTATTTAACTTTTTTTTCAGCTCAGTTCGGATCATTGTGTAAACAGATTTCTACATGCAAGACATGAAGATTTAACTAATGACATTGGAAAAAACCCTGCCGGGTGGGAAGAAAGTTAAAAGAAACAACGAAAAAGCAACAAAACTTTCGTCAACTATTGTCTTAAAGCACATTGCATAAAAATACAATCATAATGACAAACATAATTAAAGATTATAATTATTAAAATTGAGAGCAGGGTAAGTCTGCATGGATCCATTGTTTAGTTTTCTTTGAGGCAAAAAACAAGAAATGGCTGAACACATAAGAAGCTTAGCTTCAAGCAGCTCAGTTGGGAAAACAGGGTAAATGTTTTCTTTTGTGTGCTTTTCTTTAAAAATACTTTCATTGAAATGGACAAAGAAAAGAAAATCATCTTATACATTTTATGTAGGTATTTGCTTTGTAAAAGTTTCCTGGAAAGGTCGAGCAATAGTTGAAAAACCAGTTTCTTTTAGAAATTTACGGCTGTAAGATCAGACTTTATTATTAATTTATTTTTAATTAAATTTTTTGCAACAGGGAGGAATGACGTCAACAAAGGTTTCTTTAAGCGTACTGCGAATTTTATCACGTAAGACAGTAAAAACATCCTACTTGGTTCAATGTCCTAGGATGGCTTCAGCTTCACAAATTGTGCAAATAGTTAATTTGTACCCTTGTGGCAGAAGAGGTCTGGAATGCAGCGGTTCTTGTGGGACAGTCCACATAATACGTCAACACTTACCCTGGGTGGGTCAGTTAATAAATGATAACGACTGATGATAGGGTGGGTGATTGACAGAAGTTCAACATCATCAAGTCTTTCCAGCAATTCCCCATATCTTATATAATTGCGCAAAGGCCTTTACATAGGTACAATGGAGTTTTAATTTGTCTGAAATTTACGCTAGCTGATTAATAATGTGTAAAATTGTTTTAAAGAATTTTTTCCTACAATGACTTGATGAGGACACATCGCGAGTTTTGCATAACGTTATCAAACGGGGGTGGGTGGCTCGTAAAGAGATGACGAATGATAACATGGTAGGTGGGTAGGTCAAAAATTGCCGATTTTTTGATGACATAATATATGGATCGTCCCTATTGATGAGGGCATCAGGAATTGGATCTCAGCATCGGATTATCGGTAAAGGTAAAGGTAATAAAAGTTTCCGTAAAGCTGTTCATAGGCGTCAGTAACAAAGATGCAGCTCACTTTACCATAAATGGCGTTTTGAAACTTAAGGTCCTTAGCTGAACTATCTCTAAGTATCACCTTTCTAAAGCGTTACTTTCAAATGGTTTTGTGTAGATCTGTGTAGTAAATTTCGTTCATGTATCATATTGGCTTTATACTAGCTGCAATAGATGAATGAACTAACGAACAGATTGGTGCATATACACCAAAAAATATTTTAATCCGTCAATTGTATTGACACACGGGCCATTATTGTGACACTGACTGACTTCAAAAACTGATTCACAGAAAAATAGAATTAGTTTGTTTCGCAATGGGTATAACCGTGTGGTTACACCCACAATACTCTTTCACTTGTGCCACCCACTCCTTATTAGCAACATGTAACAGCGCATTATTCCGCAATAAAATTAAAGTAACTGATACAATGTGCTGTGAAACATAACCTCCGTGAACTTTGTGAAGCAATGTCAAATTGATAGTATCAATTTGCTGCCTTATTGATAACGATAATGGTGAATTGACGCAGTCCACCGTACTAACTGAAATAATGACTTCCTATTTCTTCACCCTATTGATATTTGATTCCTTTTTTGAGTGTGCAATGCTACCTCCGCCAATGTTCAAAAAAAGATGGGTTTTAATGATCTGTGAGTGTTGCACAAAAACAGATTTATTTTCATTTATATCTAACTAATCGTAAGTAGTGTTTTTGTACAAAAAGGAGCTGGTTTTATATATACAAAAATGAAATTTTACATGTACATACATTAGGTAAGCTTATTTAAGTGATATATTTAGAATACACAGAATTTCATTCAAATGAAAAAAATGAAACTGTAATGATCTCATTAGTCATCTTATATTTAAAATTCCATTCAATCGTATTTTATGAAAGACTTATTGAAAAATGAAAGCCATTGAAGTGAATAGAAGTTTTCAAGCCGTGCATATTGTGAAAGACTTACTGTAAATACGTAAACACTAAATAAGCTTGATGGAAAACGTGATTATGGCTGCTTATAATGAGGTAATTTAAATGCATGCATAAAAAGAAGTGAAATTCGACACGTGTTTTTAAATTGAAGTATTTAATCTTCCGCAATACACCATTGTTTGCGCTATCGGATTTGCTGCCTTTCTGTGAGTTGTAGCAGAATAACTAATATAAATGATATAAAAGAGCATATGTATAAATATATCGAGAGACAATAATTATATGGAGAGATCATTTGTAAGAATACACAGCAGTTGTTTTGTGAATTAATCACCCAAATATATAAAACAGCAGAAATGAGGAATGGGCCAACAACTGGAAATTATCTAACGACCATGTCATGAAAATATTTTTCAATTAACGGTTCATTGGTTAGGTCAAATTTCTAAAAAAAAAACAAAGTCAAATGTATTAAGGCGACCTGAATTTTGAGAAAATGATATTTTTTACTACTACACGACAAAATTGACTCATTCAACTAACTTGAAAGAAATATTTTTGTACAAGTTTTCTACCAATGCGCCCTCATTAAAAATGTCAGAAAATAACATTTCTTTTAAATTGTTCTCTTTTTTTACCTATAACTAACGTGGCAGTCATTATCGTACATAAGATTTCAATTTTATGTACTTGGAAAACACAAAACGACCTTATCGAATCAAATTACCCATTGCAATCTCTCCCAAAATTCTAGCGTTTTCTCTTGAAAACCCTTCTTACGAATCTCCATCTTTTAAAAATCTTATCTGAGTATTTGAACCAGTTATTTTTTTAAACGAAAACTTCAATCTATTTATATGATCTCTTCAAAAGTAAGATTAAAAGAGAACAAGAATTTCACAAAAAAATGTGTATTAAGCCATTCAACTATCTACTCTGCATGATACTTAAAACTGATTGTGAGAAAAATAACTACTTTATTTCCCTTTGATGAACATAAAAACTCAAAAGCTATACTACCTAAGAAAACAAAGTCAACAAAGTATATAATCATTATTTCTCATCCATTTCATCTCCCATACAAGTCTACCAGGAAGAAGATAACTACATTCTGAAGTTTCATCAAAGAAATTCTTGATCAACAAAATGCTAACTTTTAGATGAGATAAGTTTTCCATCCTACAAACTTTAAGACTCTCTCGCATGTGCAAACAAACATACTTATTTATTACTTAATTTTCATCATGATAATGTACCATGTCCATTCTGTCTTTTTCTTTATTCCTCCATGTAATTTTGGAAAATTGTAAAGCGAAACGCTAAACGCTTAAGTGAGTACATAAACAAAAAAAAGATACACGTAAGTATATACATGCTTACTCCTATCAATATACAATTTTCACTTTTAAATCTGTCTCTTCAAGTTTGCTACAAAGTCTGACTCTCTCTCTCTCTCTTCTGCTTCACTCCACTCACTTTACTTTTGGCAAACAAACTGCCTGACACACTCTCAAAAATAATCAAAACAAATGTACCTATCTAAACAGTACATGCAGGCTTACATAATGCAACAACGCTTTCTTTTGTCCTACGACAACAAAATGTAAACTAGTTCTTTTGTCTTCTTAACAGAATATCATCCTTGGCATCATCAGTTCAACGGACGATTTTGCCACGGTGGCAGCAGCAGCAGCAGCACCAACTGTGCCTGTCTTTTAACTTTGAGAAAAATTTGCATACTTTTTTTGTATACAGGCAACTACTACCCAGTTTTCATTCCATTTCATTTTCCATGTCACCGTCATCATCATAACAGTAAAATGATGGTCTTGTATATCCGGAGGTGTGTATGGTGGATACATGAGAACTCACAGAGGAGTTATTGTACACTACTCCCTGAAGAGTGGCTTTCTCTGCAATTTTCTAAAATGCTTTCGTTTCGCTCCGCATCTTTGTCTGTACCCGGTAAAGAAAACGATTTACATAATATTTCAGACAGAGTGAAATGATCCTTCTTCCACTTCTGATATTTCTTTTTTTTCTTTTTGGTTAACTGTTGATTCACAATGGCCTGTCATGAGAGCAAAATGTATGTCTATAATATCATCCTTGTGTAACCCTATGCCTATTTTCTGCGTTTTGGATAGAAAAAAATCAGAATCTAGTATTACTACTCCCATGTCCCATATCGTATCATTTTCAACTCCATTATCATAATGCTAATAATAGTAATCCTGCTTTATAGTTTATACTTTTTTATGCTGTCTATGCACTGCTTCTTCTTTCTTCTTGTCTCCTCTACTTCGTTGTCATGAAATGGTCCAATGGATTCAGGACACAAGACCTACGACAAGCAAGGACACGATAGGGCTGACAAAAACAATTCTAAAGAAAAACTATCTACTTTTCAAAGTGCACTGCAAAATATACATGCACATATTGCCTAAAAGTGGCGATGGTAGTGGTGGTGGTGGTGAAAATAATAAGTAAAGTAGCACCAGCTGCAGCCGTAAATTTTTTTTTGTTCTATGCTTAACTTGATGGTCCAGTTGATATGCTAGCAAGAGAAATAAAACGCATATTACTGCTATGCAGTTTTCACTTTTCACCATATTCATATGTACATTTTTGTGTAATGTAGAGGATGTGGTTGTATAGTGGTGATGGCAAAAAAAACCCAACGGAATTCTTCACTACTACTACTATTCATCTATAAAGAAAAGTGACGGAAAGACAGGGACAAGTGGGAACAAGATGAGAAAATGAATGGTATGAAAGAAAGGACAAGGCAACAAAAACACATCTTATTTTTTGGTTGTTGCTAGTAGGGCATAGAACTAGGCGTCAGTATTAAAGAGTGAACAACGAATATAAAAAGAGGAAAACTATAGAAAACCCTCAGCGCTCCACTTTTTCCTCCTTTGTCTTCGTCACACTAACCCGTCAAGACAAAGACATACGGTTTTTTTTTCTTGGGTGCTTGCTGGCGATGATGGTGATCTTCAACAGTTGTGATAATAACAATAATAATAACAGCTACCAAGAAAAATAAGAAGAAGAAAAAAATGTTTAGCATCTCCTTTTCTCCTCTTCTTGTTTCTTGGTTCATGTTCACTTCCATCTTTGTTAACTTACCACACCCAACATTGAACAAAAAAAGAGAAAGTAAAGTTTAGCAAATAAAATGCATTTTACTCAAAGCAGACAAAGTTTAACTTGCCAAAGTACATGCACATGGTGTACGTACATATTACGTGAAGTACGTGAGCATGTATGCAAGTTGAGGAGAGTCGTTTTTCATCCGAGATTACCGTTCTTGCAGAAATATCGAAATCCCAAATCTCGCTACTTCATCTTCTCATCGTTTCTTCTGTGTGTAGGTAGGTAAAATGTAATGCTTCTGCAGTATATTACAGTATTATCATCACAATGCTCTTCTCAACAAACAGCCCCAAAGACCAGATGGAATTGAAGAGGAAAGAGAAAAGGACAAAGTGAAAGGTTCACTGAATTCAATTCCCAAGAAAGATAAGTGTACTGCACGTACAAAAGTAAACTAGTTTGGGTTTGGACTTGAAGAAGAGCTATACGTGTTTACACTATCACACAAAATCACCTTTTCCCTGTTTTATGAGCTGTTCAACTGGAACCAAGGAAGGAGGGAAAATGACGAGAGTTTAGATTTGACAATGTCTTTGATCATCATCATCTACATAACTATATGATACTTGCAGAAAGAGAAAGAGAGAGGGAAAGCTAGGAAAAGAAAACATGACAGGATTTTGTTTTTGGATGGTAAAGACTCTATAGGTAAATCCTGGTGGGGTGCAGATTAGATAATATTGTTTGGATTCTAAGAAGAGCCAGTTTGGCAAATTTCAACGGGTAAATATTGATGGTTGACTGACTTGCAGTAAAAAGGAAGGAAGAGGACGAGCCACAGAAATATGATTGGGAAAAGAAGGAAATTGAGAGAATATTATGGTCGATGACATAAACAACAGTAGAGGTTCACAAGCAATATGGCTTATATGAAAACAAGGATGAAATGAAGAAGATGATGATGATGACGATGAGATGATAAAGTTTACGGTAGAACGCTTGCTTGCGTCTTCCATTGCTTCTCTAAATTGTGTTTACATTTTCAACCGTAATTTACTCCATGTGCAGTGAGCATGAACCCACAAAAGCCGGGGAAAACAGAGTTCCATTTTTCAAGCGGATTACACAAGTATCATGCTGTGTTCAAAATTAAAAGGGATACTGTGTATGTACCTGCTAAATATATTTAAAATACTGACATGTTCTGAAACTGTCTGGAAGAGATGTTTGCAAACTGCGTGAAAATCGGGCATTTCGTAGAACACTGCACATTTACAAACGAAGAATTTATAGAGCCCAGTGAGCGCGTGAAAGCGGGAGATTAATTAATTATCGGAAAAGGAGAAAAACAACGGTATCAAATTCCGAAATCAAAAGTGTGGCCATGTAAGCGGCTTGGCTGCCTTATTGAAGAAAATGTGGCTTTTCTGATGGGATGTGAAAGAAGAATAAATTGAATTATTGCAAGTAGCATGAAAGAAGAAAGTGAATGGGCCAGACCACCGCAGAAAGTCGTATAATCTACATCAATGAATAACCATCATGATGATGATTCCTTTGGTTCAACAAAAAAATATGTAAGGCCAATACCGAAGCTTACTTTGATATTGGTCTCTGGTTGTGCTGACGGCACGAAGAAACGAAGAAACTAATTTCAGCCCTAACCTACCCTCCCAAAAATGAGAGCACACAGAGAGAGCTTTCAATCCTCCCATGTATAATCATGGAGTGATCATCAAAGCACACACGGGCAGATCGTTTATTTTATTTAAACAAAAGGGGATTACGTACAGAGATATAATTAAGCCGACGTAGCAGCACACTCTAAAAGCATCCTTTCATTTTGTACTACTAAAGTTAGAATTGAAACCATTCATGCAGGATATTGTGCTATGCATAAAATCGTGTTGTAATGGCACATTGCTATTAAGAATGTATAATTTTAAATCTGCTTTAATTGCATCTAACAGCATTACGTCTGTATAAATCACGCCAACACGTGATGACCATGGAAAGACACAACGTAGTAGTAAAATGGTCATACAGTATTATTGTTAACACAATTATCTGCAAGGACACACAAAATGTGTAATATTATAACAGACATGTTGTGAAAATCATATAGCATGGCATGCCATACTTCTAAATTTGATCGTAAAATGCGTGCTTGCACATGCACAATAACATGTCTTTAATTTGTCGTATCACAATATATGCATTTCATCAACCACATCTGCGAATTTATGGAACATAAGATTTTTACTAAATTATGAATCATGTTGCGAAAATCAAACATTCAAACGAAATATAATAAATAAATTTTTCAGTGCATGCTGGCTTTTTCCATTAAATAGTATAGGATAAAATAAACTACCAATGTTCAAAAGATTGGAAAAATCCAGGTTAGACGATGGAAGCATACTATTTTTTTATGGGAAGGAAGAGATGACGGATACATGAAACTGTTGATGTGATACCTTTTTATTTACAATATGGGGATGCGCTACTGTACCGATAATAGACTAGACTAAAAAGTAGGCAGATCTTACTGGTTTTGTCTAGAGCTAGGTCAGGCAAATCTGTCATTTTGTGGTAAAACAACACTTTATTTGCAATTTCTACTGAAAATATAACATACATAGCAATATTTCACTCAACATGTTATCGTTTTCCCCCGCTCGCAATGTACTTTTTTAAGTGGGTCTTGATCAACAAAATAAAGAGCTAAACTGTCAACGAGACTAAAAATGAGCTGATACTAGATCAGTTGCAATTCGTTTCAACTAAATGAAAGTTGATATCTTGTTCCATTTGTATGAAAATTGGACTTTTTGTCACCTGTCATCCACCATACCAAGTTTATGAGTTACGACAAGACATACAGAATACGACAGAAGTCATGATATATTTTTTGACTTTCACTTCATCAGACTGACTGCTGGTCGACTAATATAAAATAGGAATCCACAGTTTAATAATTCAGTAAAACAAAATAAGCGTACATAAATAAATATTATGCTGTTTTCAGTCTATCTGAAACAGGCAACAAGAACCCATTAGAAGACCACCAACTGATAAGTTGGCCATCAGGATATGCCTAGTCTTGTAAGTACATAACCTAACCCCGAGTTTTCATTACATGTCTAACTTCAGCTCAAGCGTCATCATCACCGTTATCGTCGAAATAATAGACTAATATTTACATTGTCATCGATCAATTTTTGGCTAATATAGTTTGGGAAAGTAAAAGCGAGCATTAGTGCACAAAGTTGAGACGTTAACAACATTAGACTGCAACTTTTTCAGAAGATGCAGCTCATATTATTATTTTTGCGTTGATTTATGACACATAATTATGTGAGTACGTTAAATTAAGGATGACTCACTGAGTAAAGTAATGCACTGACGTGTTTTGTTTTTTACTTACTTGTGTAAGTGACATTGACATCACCTTATTATAAGGGTTCCCGATTATCTCGATAATTTATTCCGCTTTCTTATCTGGCGCTTATGCAAGCTCGGATATTTAAATAAAAAAATATTTTTGCTTCCCCAAACTCACAAAATTTCTGTTCCAAGAGAGGTCTAATAAGAAAACAAAGCATTGAAGGTATATCTCACCAGAAAATCTTAAAACTCAAGAAGCCGAAAGCAATAGACTTGCTATGACTCAGGAGGACTGTTCTCAATCTCAGCATTTAAATATTTTAACCTCAGTAGTCAGTCATATATGCATGCTTCCACACAAATCCATGATATTATGACAGCCTCTTACTTCCACTAAATTATCTCATCTCTCAACCAAAACTACTTGAATACTGCTCTTCTACTGTCATCAAAGTCAACAACTTTAGAATATTTTTACTTGAAACTGAGACCACTACTCAGCAGCCCACATGGATTTTGTACACTATCTCTTCTCCTCACTCAGGTTTACTTTGCCTTACTTAGGAATGCTTTTAATTCTTTATTTACTTTCAGCATCATCATCTCCATGATAAGAACTCTTCACGAGAAGGTAAATTAAGAGCTGGAAAAGTGCAGAAGCAGTGGTGACGGTGGTGGATGACTTGTCATATGCAAGTAATAATCACAGTCACGGTTTTCCAGAAAAGAATATATTCCACTTGATCCAGGCAGCTAGCTTACCAAACTTGAAAATGATATGCGTTATGCATTAGATACACCAAACAGATTTTTTTTGACTATGTCAGCACACATTACATTAGTATTACCACTTCTACCACCACCACCACCACACATCTTTTCAATCATTCCATCCATCATTCGTTCGCTTCTTTGGCTCTGATGTGTTTTTTGAGCTTACTTTTCGCAAATGCATTGCCTTATCATCATAAGGCCTTTGTGCTTTACTACTGACACGTTTTCTCCTTCTCTTGTCATTTTCGCAAATACATTTTTAAAGTGAATGTTTTATGTAGGTAGGCTTTTTTTTGTAGGTAGTACTCCTTAATATCTTTATGCAAAAATACTATGACTGCTGTGGTTATTATCAGTACCGCCGCAACCTCTTTTTTCTTTTTTGCAGAAAATGGAGAGATTTCGTAAAAAAATCTGAAAAATATGGAAATGAAAGCGGAAGCGTGTAAAAAACATTTGTTCCCATCATTAACGATTTTTCTAGCTTTCTCTTTTTTCCAAATAGCTTTTTTTGGCCTATGTCTTTCTTCCACTTGCTTCAAGTAAAGTCAACACCATAAGTTTCATTTACATCCCTACACGTATACGTAACAGATAGCACGCAACCACACACTCTCATAAAAAAAACTCATCCTTATTTGCGCGTGTTATTTTTTTCGTTTCTTTGTTTGCCTTCACGTTTTTGTGCAATGCAACCAAGAGAAAATAAAAAGTAGGTGATGATATGAGCAAAAAAACAAAAAAGGAGGATTGGAATAGGGAATGTCACGACGGAAAAAATAATAAACCCCTTGAGCCCCGAACAATCTTTCTTTTCCTCGCATTCCACTTTACACACACAAAAGATGCTTATGGCATAACGTGATGATGATTACTTGCGATGATAACACGCAGCGATGACAAATTTATTGGATGCATTTCAGTGCTGCTGCTCCTGTTGTTGCGTTCTCGTCTTGCCCTGCACACTCGTCGTGCTACTTTTTTTTATAACACCAAGACCTGCCAAGGCAAGTAAGCATAGACCAATAATAATACCACCAACACAACAGGATAAACATTTTTTATTTTATTATTATTGCATTTTTCTCGTCTTCCTAAACTTTTCAGTGTTCATTGTAGCATACTCTCAAAGTCTGTTTTTCTCAACATGAAAAATGCATATTTATTGTGTTATCACACTATCATAATAATAAAAGATTGTTATAATGTAAGATTTTCATGGGAAGAAAATCAGAAAGCATGGGATATTAAATACACACATAATATATCATCTATATACTTTGCATGCCTATTATACTGAAGTGGAAAAGTAGAGCCACAAAAATAATATTTTTTTTCTGCAACAAAACCACCACAACTCCGACTATCATGATGAAAATGGCCGAATTCCCGTGGATTGGATTTGTTCCGGTGATGCTAGTAGTAGGTAGTTTAACAGCTAGGGTGCGAGATATAAAGATAAGGTCGGAAGTCGTAAGAAAAGAAACAAGCCATGAAAGAATAATACCATAATACCTAATGTGGCAGTTATACACACTAACCAGAATTTTTCAGCAACATTGTAAAACTTTCACTTGATTTTGTTAACTTTAGAAAATTCCGTCATCAAGACCACAAGGCTTTGACTTACAGCGATAATCATCACACTCATGAAAAAGTAAACTAAGTAGGGATTATCACCACCACAAAAAAAAGGGATTTTGACAAGTACATACGAAAAAATGGCGGTGTTTTCCTTCTTTCCGTTTTTTTCCTCTGTTCCACAAGAAAGGTTTGTGAACTGCATGACGCAACTGTAAATCAAATCGGGTCGGGCACGGGGATATGTGGAAGTTGTTGAATGAAGGTACAATGTATGGATTTGGGTTCATAATATTTTGTTTGCGGTGCAGTTTTTTCCCTTAAATTTTATTTTATTATTATTATTACTCTGATGCTAAGCCAGCCGTGATGCCATAATAAGTGCATGACTTGTTTACAAAATATTGGTCTATAAAAAGAGTCAGTGCAACCGGTTAAAAAATTGTAAAGCTGTCTCATTCGATTTATAATGATGATTGCATTTCTCTTCTGCTGCTGCAAGTAAAAAATACGCATTTATGACTTGTTTTATTCATGCATCGTCACATCAGCAGAATCTATATTTTTACCGCACCACACACACAACACAGCTAAAAATAGGTACGTACATTCCTGGCTTGTTACCGTTTCTTCTGTTGGTGGTGGTGTAAATTAGGAAGCAGTACAGCTACCACTTTTATTGGCTTGTTTTAATACTAGATTCCCTCTCCCTGCCCACTTTTCACTTGTCTGTCGTCATACGTTGTTGTGCTGAATGTATCATTTTTTTCATAGTGTAGGTAGACATTTACTGCCATTTTAACTGACTAACTTGCAATCACGATGGTATGGTGGTGGTGGTGAAGATAGTGTCAGTGGATGACATGAAATCATAAAAAAAGTCACACGAACAGACAGCAAATATGCAGTAGTGTAAAGTGTCGCTCTGCATAGATGACAGGCATTAATTTACTATGATATTTATCACCCCGAAAAAAGTGAGCAGTAGATAATGATGAATACAGCACCATGCCATAGACTAAAATATATATAACGTTTACGCCCCGAGAAAGGAAAATAAGGGGAATGAGAGCTATTTTGAATTATGTACTTTATGCAAGTTAACACTGACAACTATATAGATCGCAAAAAAATAGTGCAAAACGTGCATGGAGACATATACTTTGTATTTACTCTAAAACAAAAATGGCACGCACTGATTTGTAGTGTTTCTTTATGTATACGACGTGATGGGACTAGACTAGGACAGACGGGAGAAAAAGCTAGGAGAAAAAAGACAGTATTGCTGTTGGTCGAGTAGAGTGTGAGTGTGTGTATTTAGGTAGATATCCAAGTTTCATCCCAATATGCTTGTTCTAGTAGAGGGAAGCACATTACGAGCAAATATATCACACTTGACAAATGTGTTTATTACCCTTTTTGCTTTCCTTCTCTACTTCAACTTCAGTCCTGCTTGCTGCTCGTTACAATTTTTTTTTTCGCCTTTGGATAAAAAAATGCCGCCTTATGCACATATGATTATTAGAACATGAGTACATACACAACACATGTTTGTTTCTCTCCAATGTGGTGATGGTGAAGTAGAAAGTTAAATTTTAAATAGTCTTATCTTCACCAGAAGCCTCATTAACAAGTTGGTATGCAATATGCATCCAAACAGGAAAGTCTTTTTGTTTTAGCATAAAACACATTCATCTTCATACTTTAAAGCTTACAGTCGAGCAGCATGGCAGTGTGTGATGGGTGGGGTTTGTGCTTTGTTTCTGTTTGTTTTTCCCTTGTTCCTCTTTTTTCCTTAATCAACTGCCTATCTTAAAAAATAAACATGTTGTAAAGCCATGTGCTTTGCTTGAGTCAAGTTGATTTTTTATTTTATTTTTTTTACAAGTATACACGTGACATGCATAAAAAAATATAAAGCAATGTGACGAACATAAAAAAATGGATGAATTTACAATGAAAAAGTGTTTTCCCAAGCTGCTTTTTCTTGGGAGTATTCCTCGTTCCGTTTTGATTAAAAAAAGCAAAGTCGCGTTATTTTATTATTGGTGGAAAAATAGGTGGATAATAATGTCTTTGTAGTTGTTGGAATCAGGCTGCTTTAACAGCAGAGAAGAAGGGAAAGGTTGTAGTAGTAAAATTGACGAATAGGTAAGGTAATTGGAAAAAAAACTCATCATTTCGGGGCAGAGGACGGATGAGAGGAAAAAAGAAAGAGAAGAGCTTGAGCTTGACAAGGTAAACTTTTTGTACTATTTCAATGGGCGGCACACTTTGTGCCTTTTTTCTATGAGCCGTACCTTCTAAAGAAAAGGCAAAATATTACGCAAACACACGATTTTGATTTAATCTGCTCCCTCTACTACTCCACCGTGCGCTCATAACCCACAAACATTAACCGACCACCGATGATGACTTGTCGTAAAACTTGTATAATTCAGTTAAAGTCAACAAAAAAAACGAGAAAAGAGCCTAATTTTGTGAAGAGAAGTTTTCTTTTCTCAGAAATAGTGGGTACAATCATTTTTATTAACAGAAATGCATTTTTGCAGCCTGCCAAATAATTATGCTTAGGGGCTTTCGAAGAAAAATCCATCAAAGAAGAGATATGAGATTAGATAGACGCAAATACTTAAATAAATAAACTGAACAAAAAGAAGAAAAAGAAACGAAGGAAATTCCAGAGTTTGGGGTAAAAAGAGAAACGAAAGAAAAAGTGGCTTGGCTTATTTGGGTCTTGTACGTACGAGAAGCTTTCACCATCTCATTTTTTCGCCTTTTTGAAAAGATGAAAAAGATAATGTACAATACTTTAAGCCTTTTGCTGACTCAGCACCAGTGCTACTAGGTACTTTGAGTTGTGTCAATGGGACAACATAAAAAAGGAAAGAAATGAGTTTATGTGATTGTAATTATTATTTCGCATTTTCTACATCAGGAAGATGTAAGCCATTAATGGTTTTGTTCATTTATCATCAGAGAGTAAAGACATAAGAGAAAAGATTAGATGAATGATGACGATAAGCACAAAAAGCAAACAGTGATTTGTTAGCTTGATCATTTTCAACAGTATATGCTATTTACTATTTTTGTATCCTCAGAGGATTTGTAATCCTTTTTTTGACCTGTGTGTGCTCAATGTTCACTGAAATTTCACGGTTGGCAGTTCTCCACCATCATCAGGAGTCCTGATTCAGGACAAGCAGCAAAGTACGGAAAATGATTAAAAGTCTTTAAATGATACTATCCATTGAGAAAATATTAGAACGATACTGTAAACACATATATAATATGTGCCGCAAATACAGTGATGAAAAGCCGGGATNATGATACTATCCATTGAGAAAATATTAGAACGATACTGTAAACACATATATAATATGTGCCGCAAATACAGTGATGAAAAGCCGGGATAAAATTGTAGACCAACTTATCTGTGCTGTTGGTGCAAAATTTTAATGCAATTTTGAATTGGGTTTCTATTAAAATTGTTAAAGAGCTGCTACTGCTGCTGCAAAAACTGCATTCCATTTGCCAATACATAATTCTTCATCATCAGCCTGAGCAGATTTTGAATCACAAGCCTTGCCAGAATGAAAGCTTATAGGACGACAGTTGTAGAGAAGGCAAATAAACATCAGTTTTTTTGCGACAATAACAACAACGAGGCAATGACTCTGTGACATACCAATCTAGAGAATCATGTATGAAATTCTGAGAATGTAGGTGTTTTATTGTCATGCTTTTTGTAAATTATACATATTCAGAGTATTGTACAATGTAGGTACATAGGTGAAAAAAACATATATGCATGAATGCATGCATAATAATAAGTCTTTTGGATTTGAGGATTAAAATGAAAAGGAATTTGGAAAGAGAAAATGGTGTGTGAATGTGAATTACGGCATATGCATTTCATGATGATGATGGTGGCACGGGAGCAAGAAGTGAGAGCAAAGTTTGAGCCAAGATTTAATGGATCCGCTTATTATACTTATTCTCTCGCTCTTTCCTGCTGTCTAAAATGCCCCATATTTTGTGCGATCAGAAAAACGAAAGGGAAAATAGAAGAAAATAAGTGATTTTTTAGTCCTGCCAAGTGCACCTCCACTCTACTGTCTGAATAGAAATTCATTTCAGTAGTACACGGTTCTCTACTCTTTTTTTCTATAACAGGTTTATATTATAGAGATTTACTTCTTTATTGCGTAAAAAACACACACACTTTTTTTAAAAGCATGTGAGTGTAATTTTTTTGTCAGGAAAAATATGTGGAGAAACGACATTCAGTAATTACAGGGACATTTACCAAAACATCTATTATCCTCTTAACCCAAATGAATGAACTGTGATGTGATTTGGTGATGGCGGCCGTGATGATGATGGTGATGAGAATACGAACATGTAGACCCATTTGTTAAGGAATTGACAAGTGGCACAAGTTGATGCTTTTCATGTTATTTATTCTTTTCCTTCCCAAAAAGTCATCTACTCCCAAAAACCACCATCTTCAACTCCAAAATATAAAAAAGTAAATCTTGTTTGTTTCTTGAGTAGAATATTTAGGTCAAAAAATTTTACTCATGAGAGTGATTTTTGTTACTTTTTCAATGAAATATAAAACCTAATTATCGCCATCTGAAGATAAAAAAATACGGGTCACCGATCAACTTTTGTATGTCTATAGCCACTAATTAATAAGCTGCTGTAATACCAAAAATAATTATTTAATTATTTCAGCAGAATAAATAGGCACGTCTTCTCTTACATCTGATATATGCAATGCAACTAATTGCATGATTTTGTCACATAATAAAAGCCTAGTATGCAGTTGCTAATTTTCTTTTACTTGCAACGCCAGTAAATGTGCTCTTGTACATTGCTTTTGTCTTTTTGTAGTTGTATCCTTGCTTTGCCATGAGAGAATGATCATCTTAATTAAGAGGATGACTATACCGCACTCAATAAGGAACTATAATAAATGTCAGTGACAAGAGAAGAGTAAAGAAGAAGAAATGCTGGTAACTTGATCACCATCAACATCACTCACAAGCAAACAACCCACACAACTGCAGTCTGCAAAATGGAAAAGAAGAGAATGATATACCAACACACAACGTACATTGCCTATTGTTTTTTATTCGTCCGTATAACCAACAAGCAGACAGATTGATTTACTGTTCACTGCTGCTGCAGTCATAACAGACATTTATAGGGAGAGCAGTGCATGGAGATCGGTAGACTTGAAAAAAAGTGCGTGTATTCATGCACAAATGGTGAGACATTGATATTGCAGATGAAATACAAATTATCATTTGATAACTAGCTATTGAAAAAGGAGAGAAAAAAATACT
>JAHZMZ010002440.1:0-24506 GCA_027743805.1 Lepidocyrtoides sp. E14 | reverse complement strand
ATTGAATTCGTTCATTTAGTTTTCACTACAAAACACTATACGTTTTTAAGGCTTTTCTCAACATCGTTGCATCAACGCTTTCGATAGTTTCTTCTCTGACTTTACACAAGTCGTTGTTTACATATAATGCATACATGCCTTCCAAGTTCCAACTAAAGTTGAGTACTTTTTAACAACCTTTTAGGTTTTAAGCATTTGTGGTATTGTGTACACCTATGTTTTTTATTTGGATGAGTATGATTATCCACCCACAATGGATTCTTCAGACTTTGTTCGGAGTACTCTATTGGCTTTAATACTTATAACAATCGTTACTCCGATTGGTTTTGTTATTTTAAAATTTCGGATCGCCAATTTGGTCGTTGGAGTGATTGTAATGAATTACAAAATCAACTAAAATCATGCAAGATATTGTTCCACAAAACACATTATTTGCTATGCAAAATTATAATTTTATTTGTTCTGAATTATAGTATCTTTTTCTGCTCGTACTCTGTACCGTTTATCCAGCAAAGGGGATTTTTTCTGCCATATATTCTTGGACTCACGATACTGAATATACCATTCAAAAATTCGCCAAGAACCCACTTTTTCAATCAAGACTTCATAATTTTTGGGCCGCCTTTCAGGCACAACACGTAATTCATAATAAATAATACATCACAAAACCTTTTAGATCTGGACTGTATTTTTATGCTAGCGCCTTGACTAAAAGAAAAAAATGTAAGTTTTCCATTGGTTTTCCCTTAGAGTTGTTGTGGTACTAAAGAAATAGGTAAATTGCAAAACCTCATGAATGGGGGTATAAAAGTACAAATTGCTACTCTGATTGTAAGGCCGGTCCTCTGTGTCCAATTTGTTTCAATTTTCTTTCCTTTTTTTTTGAAAGATCGCGTGGAAGACTGGTCCTATTTTTTAAACACCACTGATCTTCCAGCATCTTGTTGCTCGCAAAAACAGCTTGGTTATGCCAAATCTTTACGTTCGGACGATACAAAAACACATGCTCGAAAGCCAGAGTTGGATAAGCAAATTAAATTTTGCGGTAAGGGCTTAGCCCGTACTCGTACTAGAGGGATATATGGACCAAAGAAGTTTAAAAGAGTCTTCAGTGGTTTTTTTCTCTCGCTCACAAACAAGGACAAGCAAATGATGTATAAAAATCTAAAGATGAAAGAGTCAACAATTCACCCAGTGAATCAGTTAGTTAAAATGGTGGATGTCTTGGACAAAGAAGCCGCCATTATAGATTTGGATGCAGTGGCTGCCTTTCACAGAGTTTGGAAAAATTTTTACATTGATAGTGTGTGCAACTTTTTGGATGACGCACTTAATAATAAAATTACTAGCGGAAAGGTTCAGAAAGCACCACCTGGTTCAAAATATTGTACAACCAGAACTCGTGACTCTGCTAATGATATTGCTTATCCCAGTGAGGTAGATCACAAAGATTATGTTGAGAGTGTTGGTATCCTGGGAAACTGGGCTAAGGCATATACCAATTGCATTGAACTAGGGTGGCCACTCTATTTTGCTGAGCAAAAAGAGTTGAAACTACCAGCCAAAAGTCAGAAAGAATATTGCAAAAATCAGGTTCCAAGGCGCAAACAAAACGTGACGACCATTGGTCGCGAGTTACTGCTTCAAATGGACTACTTGACGTCGTACATATATGAGTATGGTGAGGGAAATCCAAGAGGAACCGTGCCTCCCACCAAGGTTCCAAAAAATACTTGGATGTTGTGGCCCATACCGACCCAATTTGAATCTGAAGGGTTGTATCCTTGTAAGAACGCCAATCCTTTTATTGCTACTAGTCAAAGTCAAACAGATTTGCATTTTAAATTTACTTTTCTACCAGATAATCTCAACACAAACTATCTTCGTGCAGAGAATCCCAGTCAAGCTGGACCAGAGGTAATTAGTAGTCTCAATTAAAAAATAGCAGTTATTGCGGTTCATTGCTATTGATCGTATGTATTTGGGTTCCCCTAATCTTGTTTCATTTTTCAAAAGGCCGACAGACTGAAAAAGATGTACTACTTGAGCCATGGCATTTCAGAAAATTTAATTTTACAGGCGGTGGTTCTTCAAAAAACATGTGAATCATTAAATCCTTCTTATATCCGCGGCATAAAATCAAAATTGGCCAGGGATATAAACAAGCGCTGGAGAAAATCCAAGCCCTGGTCCCAATGGAAAAATCAAGAAGAGGGTCTCGGTAGATTTTTCCTTGCAGAGGTTCGGCGAATCACGTACATCACACTCGCAGTGAGCTCAATTTGTATCTTTTGTGTTTTCGTCCTAGCTGTTGTGTTTTGGCAGTACTATTCGCGGATTAAAGCTGAAGAATATGCGAATCTCGCATTACCCAAGGAATTTGAAGTACTCCATTTGCGTCGAGGCTCTCTTTTAGACCCAGATGATATTCTTAGGGTAAAGAAAAAAAGGAGAAAAACTCGCAAGGTTGTTCCACACCATCATCATCCCCAGCATCCTAGTTTCGGTCATGGTCAAGGTCCTCGCCCGCACTACCCTGGGGTCGGTCGTGGTCCTCGTCCGCAGTATCCAGGCCCAGGACATGGTCAAGGTCCTCGCCCGCAGTACCCTGGCCCAGGACATGGTCAAGGTCCTCGCCCGCAGCACCCTGCCCCAGGTCATGGCCAAACCCCTCACCCATCGCACCATCCTGGTTTAGGTCAGGGTTAACCCAGTTTCCCTCATGGACAAGGTCCTTCTCGTGTGTAATGAATAATTATTAATGGTAAATAATTAATAACGGGTTTTTCGAGAGATTTTTTAAAAATATGATCTTTTTCATGAGTAATTAACTTGATAAGCTAACTTTATTTAAATAGGCGTTTGTTATCCTTAGAATAATACAATGGTGGTCACTTGTAATAAATAAATAAATCGCTTCTCATTTGTATATACGTATTTACTTGTACAATAGTCTAATATGGACACACCGACAAAGATGGAAAGATGAAGGCCAGGCTCAAAAATGTAATCCATCATACTAATAATATAACGTACTCTCATTAGCTTCTTGGCTTTTCAATTTTATATGCTTGAAAGGACACGTTGGCGATTATAATACGAACACTACTACTTACACTAAATTATGCATGCAATCTAACAGACATAAATTTATTTAAAGAAATGTGATCAAGGAAGAAAATAAGAACCACAAACAGTCTGATAAAACACGACATATTACCTATTATTATGCTCACTAGCCAGAACGAACGTCTCATATCATCAAGATAATAATAAATTTATACAATAGCATTGGCATTCTGCTCCGCGGCTGTACTCACTGTCAATATTCCTAGTAGATATTCTACAACAACTCGATATTTCTTTTAAATGCAATTTTTTGCGTTGCAGTTTTGTTTTGTTACTGTATCAAAACAGCTACACATGCAGAGCTAAAACGTTTACCTAATGCAATTTTGCAAGAGTGTATGTATAACAATCTGTTTTACCAATAGCCATAAAGTTGACGACGATGCGACCCAAACTTTAATGTTTTACCTGACTAATGCCTTGCAGGCATGTTTTAATGCATATGAATGGAGAAGGAAAAAAAATCAGAACCGTCATCCTCCTCCTCCCTCTCTCTCTCTCTCTCATCATGATATTAGATCGACAACTCCAAACTAGATACTATAGTTGCTGTATGTATGCTGTACCTTGCTGCAGACACATACAACGCACCACATAAAATACCTATTCCATTTGCGACCATTGCGAGCGAGAAAGAGGTGATGATGCTGTTGTTGTGTTGTGGTGCGTCTACTAAACGTGCAGAAAAAAATGCATGCATTTTTATTCATCATCATCATCATGATTACATTTACATGCACAATTGACTGGCGATGATGATCATGAGAGTGGAGTGGACGAGAAAAAGTAGATGACTATTTTTTCATTTAAAAAATCATCAGCTACATTTTACAGAGCGATGGCAAAGCACATGCTTTCATTGTGTCTTAAACTATTATGCATCTATAGAATGCAACAGCATGAATACGAATTGAGAAGTGGTGCTAGTAGTACGGAGACGACCAAGGGGAGCAAAAACGATAAAATTTATGCCCAGTTCTAGTTAGGTGTATAGGAACTGGAATGGACGTTGGCTGGCGATGATATGATGTTGGTATGCGTCTGTTGTAACAATGCTAGTTTTAAGTGCAAAATGGGCTATATGTGTGATCATCACCATTCTCATGTGATATGTAGCAGTAGTGGGGATGATGATGATGTTGTATGCTAACTAATTCACTTGAAGGAGAGGAGATGATGGCGATGATAATATTATGTTATGAGTGTGTAGGAACATGGAATGGAATGCTTGACCAATATGACCATATTCATTTAAGATTTTTGTATGTGATGTTGTTAGTAAGTTTGTAAAAGTAGTGGTGCTAGGTAATGTGCACCTTCAAATCATTATTTTTTTTTTCATTACACAAATATTCCATAATGCATGTTTTGTACAAACTTGTCTGCCAGCCCAGCAGCTAAGCAAGCAGGCAAAAAAGCTGCTGCTGTTGTGGAGGAGAAGTAAGAAAGAACAAGTTGTCTCTTTAAAGATTGTTTTCGTTACAGTCACTCATATTTTTCACAGCATTTTTCCGACATCACACAAAATCATCGCCATATAATAAAGGCTTATTTTGCATAGAACCGTAGCAGCAGCAGCGGCACAAGCAAAGCGCAACAGAGAGACAGACAGAGACAACTTCAAGATCGTGACATACACGCAGACAAGTTTTCATCTGTAAATAGTGTGTAATAAGGGGAGTGCGGTTGGGGGTGTCATCATCATCATCCAGATTCCCGGCATATTAAATCATTTCCATTTCAGGCATTCTAATAATAATAATTACTATATTGGTTGCATAAGACGATTAAGGAGGAGTGTGTTCCATGCATTCCAGCAGAGACTAGCGTAACGAAAGGAAGCAGCATTTTTTTCGCTATTTTCATACATTTTTGGTGACTTGTGTAACGTGACAGGTGTGTACATAGTTGGAGAGAAAAGAGTGTTTTTGCTTGTTTGTTGTGTTGAATAGAAATGTCGGCGAAAGACAAGATGTTTGCAGAAAGAAAATCTTTTGATGGGGAGGTAAGGCCAAGTGTCTCTAACGGACTGACGGCACCTTCCATTCTACGCTCTGCGTCACCCAGCTTTAAACCGCAACGCGTTACCACATTTTCACCAACCGTGGAAATTTTGGAGGACCGTCGTGTTTCAAGAGATTCCATTGCTGGTAGTGAGGATGAAAGAAGCAAAAGTTCGAATTCAAAGAATCATTACGTTCGGCATCTGATGGAGGTAGCTATAATTTATTACTGATTTTATGGACAATATAATATCAATCATGCAGTATGCAGCCAATATTAATTCCAAATGAATTCGTATGCATAAAAAAATGAAATATGAAAAAAAGAAACATTACCAAGACTTGGTTTCATATAATTTTATTAGGATATTCGGAGAGACAACTCCCTACATGATGACAATATAGGCAAGCCTTGTTGGGACTGTGAGTGTCCAAATGGATATCTTCCACATGAATGGAGGTACATTTTTTAATTCCATTTTTCCTACTTTATTTTGCAAATTTCTGACCTCATTTAAAATGCTTGAGTCAAATGATGAGTTGTCCGATGACTTCAGAAAACGCAAGTTTGCATGAAAAGTTCATCATTCACTATTTTTTTTATTTGAACTAAAAGTAAGTACCTGTAGTTAATACATTGTGGAAAGATTCAGGTACAAACAGTGTAGGTGGATGGTAACGCACGTTCTTTTCTTTGCATTTCATGTAAAATATAAAACATAAATAATCGTATCTCTCTGCTATTGACGAGGTGTGAAAGAGTACAACTGTTACATTCGTTTAATACTTCTGGGACATGAGAGCACAACATGCATATAAAATATTATATAGCATACATCATGACTCACATTTATTTTGACACTTATCCACATACCAAATATAACCATTCTGTCTCTCTGGCTAATTATTTGCACCATTCATTCATTAAAGGCTATTATCCATATAAACCTTGCTTCATCATCATCATTCATTACATTTGCTTGTGTTGCATTATTTGTACCTACACCTAATAGTATGAAAGGTTCTCAATTCTCATGCTGATCATTCACATGCCACAGTATGAAGCAATAATAGTAATAAAAAAAGCCTCCAGCAGTAATGAGCGCATAGGTATTATTGATAAAGCTAGAAAAATGAATAAAATAAATAAATAATTGCAAATTCAGCCATAAGGTGAAATATGTAGCACCTCCGCTGAGAATGCTGGTGATGAATGAGTGAATAAATGTCATAAGAAAAAAAGAAGAAAATGAGAGACAAACTAATAAACAAATCAAATCTTTTTATGTTAGCTTGCACAAAAACAAGAGATATTTACGTTAGGCGTGCGTCAAATTATGGGTGAGGAAGGCGATATTAAAGTTGCGAATGTCAAGGATGAGTACTTGTACTTGATTTTGGATAATATAGATGCGCAGAAAATGTTGATAATATGCTTAGAACTCATCGATTAGCACATGCGTACTTTCTGTAATATATTAAGAGAATTATTCAATAGTAGTATTATTGCTTACAATGCTAATTTTACAGGAAAATAAATGTGCAAGAAACAAATTTGTTTTGAGCTTGTTTACTCACTCATTACAATCATCTTTTGAAAAGAACAGTATTTTGAAAAAAAGAAGATATTTTTCATATCATAATGGTTTAATTAAACGTTAAAGTGGTGGGCGCAAATAGGTATTTATGCATTATTGTTTATTTCTACTCATTCAAACTCCTGTTCGTGCTTGGACTGGACAACAACACAACAGGCAATATTCATATAATAATTTGTATTTACCAATAAAAGAAGTTTTTAGGTATGTAATGGAGAATTTTTGTGTGTAGGCGATACTTTGATCAAAAAAGTATTGATTTTGAGTTTGAAGGCTTACACCAAAGTTGCCGAGTATTAAGCGAAGGCGTAAAACGCACATAAAATTTATTCTTTATATTTTTTTCCCCTTGTCCTACCAAACATTCACAGTTTCGCTCAAATCCATCATAATCATGTTTGCTATTCCGAATTCTAACAATAAGTCCAGCTAGAAGGAATGGACACATGCGTTGTATGTGTAATGTCGCTGTATAAAAAATTGAATAGTTTTTTTTTTGTTTTGGTAATAAGCTCAAGAGTAAATAACTGGTTGATGGTGGTGAGGTCTTTTTAAGGAGATGACTGTAATCTTGTCATGTGTCGTGTTTGTCGCATGATACATTCTTAGAATATGAGTGGGTGGCTGGCGAGTTGAAGTGTGTAACCTATTTATTTACTAGGTACCATTGTTTTTTTTTTCATGAATTTTTGGAATGTTAAAACGTGAGGTAACACGCATCATCCAAAAGTCACCATTACCGTTTACATTTTATGTAGGCACTGTGCTAATAAAATTCCTTGAAAAGCTACTGTCCAACTCTGGCTTCTACTTTAATATTATTTATGCCTTTTTTTATACAACTTTATGCAATTCTAATAATAAGTATTGCTCAATTTCGTTTCACATCACCAGGAAGAGTGACGACGAGCTTTTTTGCTTATTATACTTACTGACCTTGTCAACCGTTGTAAATCGGAGAAAGGCAGGCACAGGAGGTGCTCTAATTTATCAACCCATCAAATGCCCACATTTATTTTCGGCAAACAACTTTCTTAAATTATTGCCCGTAAACATTCATCTTTATCATTAGACAGACAGACAGACACTGAAAGATAAAAATGAAATTTAGTAGGGGCAGAAGAAGCGGAAAAAGCATTTCTTGGCAAACATTTCCGGTTGTTGCTCTTTCTCCCTATAATATTTTTATTTTCTGGCGGTCATGATTAGTAGAGAGAAGAGGAAAATGATATCCCTTCGCATGAAAGTCATAATAAAAAAATTCATAATATGATATGCTTGCGCTCATGTATAATAAATTTTACTGCATATTAATTTAAAACGACGGAGAATAAATGACATGAGGACGGACAGGAAAAGATGCCCAAAATATCCATAAAATTCACCTGCTGCTTTTTAACAGTACACAGAAGCCGTACTAATAAAAAAGTATTGATTTCTTGTAAGTGGTTCCGACATGTGACATGTCGTGTCGTCATCATCATCGTCTATTCACCCGACAAGCAAAAGAGGAAAAGTCGCAGTCGCAAACAGTGAAAATTGTGCAAACAGGCACTTTTATTTCCGACATGGAGCAAGAGATGAGATGAATGTTCGTTCACTTCCTCTTCTCGTCACATTCTTAAGTTACTTATTTTTTTGCATGTTAAATGCGCAGCAGTATAAAACGTCAGCATCTTATCAAAAATCGAATCGAATGACAACACGCCAAAAAAACTTGAACGTGTTTCTCTGATCATTTTTCATGTTTCATTTTGTCTCACTCTCTAGGTTCGGAATGTCAACCAATGTTGCTTACTCATTTTAACTTTATTGGGTGAATGCATGGCATGATAAGATTGAATTTTGGAATTCCTCATCAAATCAAAAGATGCCAAGCAAATATAGCGGTAGTACATATTTATGGCATTCCTTAAACTTTAATCTGCAGATGCTACCGAATGCATTTCATTTTCACTGCTGGGTATATTTCATATGAAAAAGTTTTTTTTCTATTTTGAAATAAAATGCCAAGTGAATCTAGCAGTGTGCATATGATGTACAAATGTATATTATTATGTTCAAGTAGATATTGCTGTCATTTTGTGATTTTCAACTCGTCATTCCAACAGCCAATATCGTTTGATTTTATTGCAGATCAGTTCAGGTTCACATCGCACGACAGATTTCTAGTGTAAGTTGTTTACCTCGAATTGAATGCTGAATTACATTGTACAAACTCAATTTCCATTTCCTGTTTATGTTTTACATCTTACATCCTTCCACCAATCAATACATTATTTCACTTTACCTACATCGTACAAGTTGTGATTCACAACAGATGTGAGTGGAATTGAAATTAAAAAAATCATTCAATTTATTTTTTGATCTGGGAATGGTCAAACGTAACACAATATAGTGAAACAAATTTTGGATTCATAACCAAAGGACGGTGGTGGTAGTGGTGACTGACTGGTTGGCGACTCGGATGCATGCTGCATGGAAAAACCAGGATCTTGGTCTTTGTGTCCATATGGCACTCAATTTCAAGACTTGGTTCCCATTTCTTTTCTTTTTTTTATCATCCGTCCCGTTTTTGGTCTCATGTCGTTATTGTTTCTGTTAGACTTTTGGACGATACGTATTTATAGCCCTTGTACCACAAGAGAATAATGCTCCTTGTCTACTTGCATATATATTATTTCATTTATTCCAACCTTGAATGGAATACGACACGGTCATGCAGCAGCAGTCTTCATTTTGTTTGTCTGCAAAATCCACACAGACAGCAGCGTATTCCACGTCGTCCCCGAGTATGTAAAAATTTTCGGCACTAGGCCAAAAATGGGAAACAACGTTTACCATTTCATTGCACCATAACACCACTGGGAAGTGGCCACAAAATGGGAATATTTTGCAAATAAAAAAGAGCCGAATCACTTGTTCTTCTTTCTTCATAAATGCAATTCCTTGTTTTCTCGACAATGTACTATATCATAATATTATTATGAATGCCGCAAATATTTTTATTTCACGTAAATCTGCCAAAATGCCACACACCAAACAAATGTGTCTTTTTCAAAAAAACCTACTTTTTATACATTTCAACACAAGTGATTACATATTTTATGACGACGTAGAAGGAGGAGGAATATACTACACATTTCGAATCCCAAACTTTTCACCTTCTCCTTCTAAATTTTGTATCTGGTTTTCTGTTCACAGCAGGTCATTTTACAATAATTTTATGTTTGGACATGTTCGCTATCGCGTGACCCAGCACTAATCGTACACTTTCTTTCCTAGTGCAAAAAAAATGACTGCAATATCTCTAGCTCGAAAAGAATCATGGTGAATTTATGCTGCATAATTTATACTCATTTATTTTTCATGCCTACCAATCACTTCAACCACGCAACTTCAACCGTTTGTTTGATGGAGCAACAGATGAGCTACATAATATGCTCCCATTATTACCTTTGATATAACACGCACTTGTCTTTTTATCTGGTTGGAAAAGTAATATATTGAAGGTGCCATCCATTAAAACTCAATATTTTTTTTGGAATTCGTAGTAGAGCTTTCGCATTCTTCTATCCACACACTATCAAAAATAAGGCGATACCAATAATCAGGTTTCTTTGAATTCCATATGTGGTGGCAATACTATGATAAGGATATAAGTGTACTGAGTGACTAAAAGAGGAGACTAGATTCCAATTTAAACATTCAATCCCATACAAGGCAATTCAAATTGAAATATTATGTTTTTTAAAAACCCATCAGCAGCAGAGAGGAGTATCAGATCAGAAACCAATTTCGTCAAACAAAGTGACTACGCATACTTTTTACATAAGTTCACAGTTGTGTGGAAAGGAGGAAGGATGCACGTAATAAAAGTACAGGAAAGGCAAAATAGTTGACGGTGATTTATAGAAAGCGACTGGCTGGTTTTTTGGTGTACTTTAGTGGTTATTATTATGATGACGAGTCTGCCATTACATATTCTTCTCAACTTGTGTTTCTCTCTGAATTGTGTGTAGTCTCAACAAGACATCATTTTAGCACATATCAAGGTTGCTTGTTCGAAGGTGATTATTACATCAACGGAACAGTAAAGCAGATGAGCTTCATCCGTACAAAACAACATGGGCCAGGCCCGTGCGTCTTGATTTTTTTTCACTTTCAGAGAGAGAGAGAGAGCAAAGTTTCTTTTTGAGAATATATTGTAGCAATAATGTATTGCATGTATGTAATAAAAAAAGGTAACAAGGGGGAAACAACGTGTATAATGAATGGACGCGTTGGTGTTTCTAACATTCACTGTTATTATTATTATTATGGCAGTTTTCTGCTAGCTAGCTTGCAAAGGTAATAAAAATAATGATGAACCCACCAAAAAAAGTCAGCTTCTACTTAAACCCGCCGTTGTTTCTGGTGGAGAAGTGGAGTGTGTGAACTTCACAAATTATACTGAGGCATACCTACATACACCGGCTACATTGTACTACTGCTGTAATATAGTAACTCGTTCTTTCCAGTTACAATTTTTTGAATGTTTTATCGTAAAGTAGACGAAAAAGCTAGTCAGTCACAGCCCATCATCTCATCTCGCTTTTCCCTTTCATCTTATTTTTTTCTTTGGTGTTTAAAAGTCAGTTTGTTGGTTCAGTGTAGTTCAAGTTCAGTATTCTATTCTTCTTTGTTGTCTTGACGAGATATTGTTATGACGGGGCGGGTAGTGTATTTATACAAAAATAGGCAGTGTACATGCATCCCCTTTTTTACACAACTTTATCGCCAAGAGAATAAAGCCTCATAATTTTTTCCCTTTGGTTATTTCTCCCATATTTCTCCAGTAAATCGGACTGAACAAGTAAAAAGCATCAATATATCAGATTTCAGATGGTCACATAGTAGAAAAAAACGAAAGATAGGGAAAGAGAAACCACTTTCTATTATGATGTGCGGTGGTGGTGGCGGTGGTAGTAGTAATAGTAACATCCGCTGTCGATGTGGTTGTTGCTAGTGGATTGGTTATTACAGCAATGGTCGCGGTGACTCTGTCTGGTGATACAATCTTCAGATAGTGCGTTTTTCCCAGCAGCCCATAATAACTGGCTGATCGTGAGTGAGCAAGCGAGAAAACGTGGTGGTGTTTTTGTGTTAAAAGAGAAATCGTGCGCGTGGTGAAGGAGGTGGTTGCTTTCTCGCATTTTTCTGTTCTCTTTTCTTGCTCTTGGCTCCCCTGTATTCTCACGGAAAAATTTATAGGAAAAGACTGTTTTTTCTTCTCTCTCTCTCTCTCGTCCACATGTGCCACTGTTGTTGGTTAAAGTGAAAGAGTCCCGTCGTGGTTGTTCCTGCTGCTACCTAAGTCACTTAAAAATACGCACGTACGACGAAACAGAATAAGTAGGCGAAAGCAAATCGTTCCTCTTTTTTTCTGGGTTTCTTTTTTTATTTCTTGGAAAAATAGATAAAAAAAAAACTCACAAAACCTCATCTGTAAATTCCATCTCTGTAATTTTTAGATCCGTGTACCTAAGGAAAGCGTGCTGCACGTGTTCATATATTCGGTGCCAGTATCTCCGTTTCCAATCTATACTATTCATCGAATAATATCTGTATTCCAATTTAATATCACTCTAGTGCATTTTTCTCTTCCCCACATTTCAATGTCTGATTAACTTGACATATGAAACACAACTACGCACACAATAGAAATAGCAGGTTGTTTACTCACAAGTCATATAAACTACAGCAAGATAGAGGGTAGAAGGTGTGTGTGTAGCAAAAGTAGTAAAACAGTAACGTGCCACTGATTCATGATCTAGAGCAATAAAGTAGCAGATTAAACAGTAGTAGTAGCTAGCGACCCGGAAACCAATTTAAAGGGAAACAGCAACCTAACCAAAAAAACAGCAGCCAAAGGGATCACATTTAATAAAAGTCATAAAAATAATAACAAAATAAAATATATGGCAAATATTGTAGCCTGTATGTGTATCACCGTAAGAAAACCCGTTTTTCTCTTATTTTGCTCTCTCCTGTCATCAGATTGCAGCCTTAGCTTAGGCCAGGGAACATCATATGCAATAATAATGATATAGTTTTTCTCCACCAAACGGTGTAAAAACAACAGCATACATATATTCATTTGGCACAAGTCCAAAAAAAATCATAGAAGAACGAACGGAAGGAAGGAAGCAAAAAAAAGACTTATTATTTTGAATCCTCCACAATAATACATTACCCAAGTAGTAGTAGCAGCAGTACATTACTAACTTCACTTGCTTCCACTGGGACTGTTAATTTCCGTAGTGGTGAAGACGTGTTTCGTCCATGTCACACACAAGAAGTGTATTTCACGTTAAATGGGCCTTGAAAGTAATCCTGTTTGAAAAGAGAAGGATGATGATGATGATAATAATAATACGCGCGCGGTTGTTCGTCTTCTTCTTCTTCTAATGGTAGGCGACAAAAATGGAATCCTCAGTGTACAAATTGTCAATCTGCTGCTCGGGAATACAAAGGGGTATAATTAAAGGATTAATTGGATAATCAGTAGTGTGCACGGATTGGGTCGCGGTTGAACAAAAGAGAAACGACCACGCACAAACAAATAAAAAAAATTCTAAAAGCTTCTGCTTCATATACTTCATAAGTTTGTTTCGCAAAGCTGCATGTATTATAATATGCATACACTAGTGTGCCTGCGTCTTGCCTTGCGCGTACGACTGAGCTGAACCGCTGATAAAGTGTGTGTAATGGTGCTCTAGCTGATTGAAGCCTTTTCATGACAGTCAATCCGTGTCAAAACAATGTGTCGAGGTGTAAACAAAGTGTCAGTCAGTCACTCAGTTTGTTACACTATTCTGTGCGGTTGACGTCCATAATAAGAAAGCGGAAGCTGGCTGAGGATTTTGACACAAGAAGAAAAAAAGGAGAAAGAAAATTTCTTATTACTTACGTCAAAAAAAACTGTGTGGTGACGCGACTTGAATGACGGTGTTGAATACCAAAGCTATGATGAGTACTTTCAATTTTTCCCTGTAAATCCATTTAACAACCATCCATTAAAAAAATACATACCAGCGATTAGAATAACAAGCAACAAGTTGGTTTGATGCTACATCAGTCATTCCAAAACGAAAAAAATAACGTGCTAATTTTACTGCAAAAAAGATTTGTTGTCACCTTGTGTCTATGCACTAATTTGGTTTAGCGTTTATAATTATATCATCCTCACAAATAATCCCCAGACACTACCACCACTACCACGATATCATCATTTTCATGAAGTTTGTACAAACTCCCAAGAGCCTTTGTTCCACACAACTTCTTTTGTACTTTTCCGTCGTTCATATAGTCAGTCATCAAATCGCATGCACACACGCAGCGTCAGTTTTTAGTAGAAAAATTAACATTGGCAGTGATATTGGAAGTCGAGTGTCTTGTTTTTTTGCGAATTTATTTTCAAACCAAAAAGCAAACGAGATTTACAAACAACTACAAGCCATAATAAACACATTAAACTAATCGTGGAACAATTTTAAACGAGTAACTCATCTCTACTGTAAATACACATAAAGTCGTCGTGTGGTTTTAAAACTAGCTGTTGTACCATAGCTCTTTCCGTTCAACAGTTGGAGGCGGTGTATTTAGTGATCGCATTGGGTTTTTGGGATAATATACCATATAGCACCATATAACACCACGAAACCGTCAACTAAACACATACTGTATCAACATCATCATCATCATCATCAACAGCAGAACACCGTACAAATTCTAAAAGAACAATTATTGGCAAACGTTTATGTTTTGGCTTTTAAAAAACTGCATACAGTGTTCTCATGTTTTTTTCTTCTCTCGCTCTCTCAGTCAGTCAGTCACTAGGTCTCCCATAAAAAACGCCATTTCAAGTTGACTTGTGTGTGTGTGTACTCTGTGTACTCTTCTGGGAAGAAAAAAACATACGTATAATATGTTGGTTGTTGGATTTACTTTATTTTCGAATGCCGGAAATGCGAATGATTTAGTTGAAAGTCGTGGTCGTGGTGTCGTTTTTGCATAGAAAGATATACAAGGAACAGAAAGCTTTTAGCACCAAAAATTCAAGCAGTTTACTGCACCTATTCTGCAACCGTACTTACTACTACCACCAAAAGTCACATAATATTTAGTCATTACTCAACGTGCACTGTGCAAATAAGAAACCAAATCAGTTGCATTTTATCATCCTTTCATAACGAGTAAAGAGTATTTACTTACATTTTCTCTCAATACCTATCCATACCTATATATGTGTATCGTATTGTGAATGTGCTAGTGTAATAATGACTAAATCATAAAAGGATTGTTATTGTTTACTGTGAGTAGGCGGACTATTTGGGCAACATTATCATGACCTCTTCTCTTCATGACACTTTTCATCTGCTGGAGGAAATGACCCAGCTAAAAACTAACGTAAACAACTGACGTGCACAACAACAGTGACAGCGTGTATGAGTGTGTTTGTTTGTTTGTCGATCCTGGGCTATAACTGGAAATAGTTTTTTTACAGTGCAATTTAGATAAAGAAAACACTCTTTATTTCTTTGAGAGAAGGCAGTTTTACTTTAATGTGTTTGTTGGTTAGTTGGAAATTTGGAATCTCATCGTCGTCGTGGTTGAGATTGAATGAAGAAGCTCTGCTGCTCCAAAAAGTCAAAAAGTGTCTGTCGTTATCTAACAAAATGCAAAAAAGAAGAAAATAGGAAAAGTTGAATACATGCATTTTTCATCTATCCTACCAAATTACAGACATTTGCATGTCGTTTAAAAAAGTGTGCATAAAGTAGCAAAAAGATATAGCGAGAGAAAGAAGGGGGAAAAGTGTTCTAGTTCATTTCCCTTTTCGCCTTGCGTTTCAGCTTAAAAAGAAAACAGTTGACTTGTCGTTGTTGTATCTAGAGAAGAGCTCTCAGCTCTTCAAAAGTTTATGGCAGCAGAAGTATAGTTTCACTTGAGTTGATGGCCCATTCTAAATCGTAGTAGTAGTATCTAATATATTTTGCTGTTAGGCGTCTTTTGATTTGCTCATGTGAATCGTTACGTTTTACGTAACACGATCTCATCTCATCCATTCTCGTTTTTTACACTTTGTAGTGTTTTGTCGGTGAAATTTCCACTTCACACTAATTTCCCTATATACAAAAAGAGTATTGAATAAAATCATGCATGCCTGCAAACTATCAAAGTAAAGTGGTTAAAGTATGATTATGGGAGTTGAGCTGACAGAAAAGAATTTTTGTTACAATGACTTGAGTTAAGCCTGATTACATGTATATACCTAGACGGAAAGAGGAACTAGAGGAAGATAAACTATTCTGGATCAAACTGGAAATGAGAGAGAAAGTTTTGGATGGAAAGCTTGAAGCGGCGTAGTGTTTGAAATGCTGGTTTATAGATATAATCTAATCGGTCCATTCTTGTCACTCTGCGTAAATTATGACACTTTAGTCTCTCTATCTCTCTCCAAGCTATATATACATATATAAGCTTTTACACGCACAACTAGTTTAAGTAAACAGATAACAGCTTTCATGAGAGGTGCGTGGTTAGCACTACCATTTGACAGAGAGGTGAGGGAGAGCATGTGTTTGTAAATTGCTTTCTCCAGTTGCAAAAAAAGCACAGTAGTAGCGGTATAGCTTTTAAAATAACTAAAGCGTATATAATAGGTTTCAACAACGCTTGGTTAATTTCAGCAGGAGAATCATATACTAACAAAACAGTCAACGGTTACCGAAATACTGTTGATGTTTTGTCGAAGAAATTAATTAATTAAGAAAAGGAAAGCACAGCTGGAAAATGAAAAATAATAATAATGAGATCTGAAGCTTGTTAATTAAGCAAGTAATGTTCATTTGTCTGCTTCTTCTCGTTTCGTTTTTCTTTTTATTTTTGTGATGATGATGACGATGGCGATGATAACCATCATATAGAGTCAGTAGCATCAGGTTTCTTTCTTAGCTGTTGGTTTTTAGTAGGTGTCCTTTTGCTCTTATCCCATAATTCACACTCGAAATAAAACAACGACGACGACACGTCTATACTGTCAGAAGCGTTTACACGCTTGAAAACACTATTGCCATAATAATGAATTACTTTGCCAGAAGGATGAAAATGAAAATGTAGTATGTGGAGAAGCATAAATTACACGAGAGATCTTGCCTATTACTTAAATTTAGTTTGGAATGGAATGCTGAATTTGGTGAAAGATAGCATGAAATAATAATATTAAATTGTGCAAATAAACGTACTAAACAAGTAGCGGTAGTAGTTATTAATAACTATACAAAGTACAATCTATGTAAAAAAAACAAGAAATTAAATGCAAGGGGATAGTGATATATTAATGAATTTGTAAAAAAATGTTCTTTTTAAATTCCACGTTGTTGCTCCCTGCTGTGGTTTGGCAATAAATTATTCGAAAAAACTGCTGCTTCCAATTTTTTTCAAACCCCTTTTGAGAATATAGGAGTACGTACTGACAATGTAAATTGCACTATAAAAAGTTACAACTGCTGCTGTTTACCGGTAATATAAGATTATGTATTTGTGTGTGGTGAGGGAATTTCAATTTACTGCTTTTGTAGTACATATGTATAACGTTTGAATAGAAAACGCAGTTTCTTGGCTGTAGGCAGCAATGCAAATTAAATTATATTACAATCCAGCGTTTTTCCACTTCAGTTCATTTCACTCAAAGGGAGCAATCGAGTTTCTGAAGAAAAGGGCGAACAAAGAAAAGTTGAAAGTATGTTTTCTTCCCCTCTGTTGGAAAAAGACAATATTATTTTTTTCAACCGTAATTGAATTGTGTATGCCTTCGACATTATAATAAAGTGACACTGTACATATTCTGCATCAAAAAATTTTGCCTTTTCTTCTCTCCTTTTACTTGGCTTATTATGTAGCTTTTGGGGTCAGGAATAAGATGGGAATGAGGCACTTTTTGATCACACAGTAAAAAAAATCATTCATGTTTTACTCCATTTAATTTTCAGATATTCATGTACTTCCACAACATCGGTTACATTGACCTTGTTCTCAGGAAGAACATAAATTTGAATTGGAGTAGAATGGAATAGAACATGTAAATGTGATGTAATACCAACTTGACTGAATAAAAGCCTCCATTCTCCTGTAAAATGAACAGATGCTCGATTCTCAACAGAGGTTAGCAGTGTACAGGCATATGCGACCGTCATTAGTAAGATGATATAATAATACACCTCAACAAAAAGTAGGCATGTATGAGAAACTTCCACAAGAAGAAAAAGTTTCTTTGCTTGCGCACGTTTTTTTCTTGTTGCAAGAAACTGATGATGATGATGATGATTGTGATGGAAATGGCATGTAACTACGGTCTGCAGGGGTGATGGTGGTGGTGATGCCATGATATGTGTACAGTTCGAAAAGATTTCAAAAGAAAACTTTATTTCAAGTCTTCAAAAAAAATATCTGAAAAAGCTTTTCTTATCTAAAGTAAGACTTGATCACTGGAGCGTGAAACAACAGCAGATGCAATCGTGACGGAAGAAAAAAAAGTATTTTGGCTGCGATAAAGTTAAGTATTTCAGTTCTGGGATGGATGATAGAATGCCGGAAAATGGCACAGTTTACGTGTATAATTTGAAGGGCAGTCGCGTCAAAAGGTTTTACATAGCATTGCAGACAGGCAGAAGTAAATCAAACTCCAAAATGCATCTTTTGAAGAAGATAGATTAGATGCATGGTTGCATGAGGACAAGGTAACCCTAAAGTGTGCAGCAAATATCATTGTGTCAGTCTATCTGAGATTACAATATTGTCATTGAGAGTGTGGTTGAATGTCAAATAATTTTTGATTGACATTTCAGTTTTTTTTAAGCATCATACTTATTTTTATATTTGAAAAAAAATCACCCTGTAAAGAGAATTTTCTCTTTTTTTCCTTCCTTTTGAAAGTAATTGTCCTCATTTGAAAAAAAATAGTTTTTTTTTCGGTTTTTTTCATGCACTTGATTTGAAGGAAGGATGTTGGGATTATTATTATTATAGAGAGAGAGGAGGATTACATTGGTTCTCTTTTCAAGATTTCAAGAGTATTGAAACTAGTAAATGCAGAGCGCGGACCATTTGGTTGGAAAATATGGTCAGATTATGGAAAATACTTTTCTCCTTCAGAGCAGACAGCCAAGATAATTTCCTTTTCACTTCCTCTTCCACCAAGGCTGCTATGTAAAACGATCTTCTTAATTCTTTCCATAAATACGTACTCTGTGGAGTCTAGAGAAAAGCACTTATTCCCATACATACTTCTCTATATACTCAATCCTTGTAATCCCACTTTAAAAGAGAGCAATTGAATTACTAAAGGAAAGGGCAAATCTCTTCAAAACAAAGTAACTTGAATTTCCATTTTGGAACTATTTTTTATCAAGTTTTTTTTTTTTTGTATAAACATCCCTTCGCCTTCACCCTTCCTTCAAGGTTATTTCTTTTGATGGTGACGCACGTACATGCTTAACAAGGCAAAGCACCAAAGTGTAAAAGCCTATCATTTTATTTTTACGTCTTTTAGTTAACCATTCAACCTTCTCCAACTATGGTGTCGCCACGCAAATAAAATTGAAATAAAAAGCACACACAAGTTTGTCAGAGATAAGAATGAGAACAAAAGAGAAAAATAGTACATAAATTATCCCTTAAAACTTTCATTTTTTACTGAAATAGCAGCAAAATTGGAACAAGTGCGTGAAGACCAAAAGCCACATGCTGTATTTTTTTATCCTTGCCAAAGTCCATTTTTTGTTTTTTTGCTTGAGAGAAGCTTAAGCTGCAGGGATGATAAAAAGTATTGAGAAGGAGGAGTCGTCTTTATTATTGTTGCGCCCATGTTATTGAAGTTTCCAAAAGTCCACCATTTTAAGCTCTTTTCTGCCTGCTCTTCTCTTGTATTTATTACCTAAAGCCGATGATTTGTGCGTCCCTTGGGAGAAAAGGAGAAAACTTTCCACTGAGTACTTTTTTTCCTTTTCTCTATTAAACAGCCAAATAAGACTCTTTGTCAGACAGGAAAAAAACAACATGATCATAAATATTATGTGTTTTTGACAAGATATAAAAATGAATGTCTAAAAAAAAGTCAATAAAAGGAAAAGTGAGAGTTTAGGAGTTTATATGAGTGAATGACTGACTTATGGCTATGATCACAAATCATTGAAAAACTGCACATTTAGCTGTCGCCTTCAATAATAGTCTTGACCACTGGGCATAGAGGCAACTGTAACAAAAAAATATATGCTCAATATCGTTTATAATATTAGCGGATTATGTTGATCAAGTCGAAAATTTGTATTGTTTCGTAAGTAATCCTGAACAAGACATTGGCAGTGATGATGATTTCGGAACCACGTCATAATAAAAGACATTTCGATGGTTCAGCAACCATGCATGGCATGCTTCAACGGACACATTTTTTTTGTTTTTTTTCCTTCACTTTGCTGATATAGACAGAAAACCTGACTTGTATTTTTTTATTCTTGCTGAAAGGAGAACTGCCGGAAACCAAGTTAGTGAGTGGCCAGAAAGCTTATTGGTCGCACCATATCGACATAATCATCAACCTCAGTATTACACTGCATAAGTCATAAAAATAGATGAGTTTCCCCTTTTCATCGCTTTTACAACAAGCAGTAGTAGTGAGTAGTAAGGTAACTCGTGGTGTTTCACATTGCCCATATTATATCTATCGATAGCCTCTGCTGGATTGTTATAAATTTTGTTGCCTGTCTAGTGCACATGTACCTAGCTACAATATATGTCATCTCTTGTTGAGTTTAATAGGACAAGTGACATATTGACATTTTATTGTAGGGCTGATCCTATATAGAAATTGAAATATTTCTATGCTCTTGGGACCCTATTATCAGACTATACTACTGTCTTGATATCTCATGATGATCATCATGACCATTATGAATCATGATGGCTTTCTCCAACCTCGGTGTAATAATAATATATGATGTAAAGATATCACGGTAATAAAACAGACTGGCAAGTGGAAAAGCTTAGATTTTCGTTTGGTGAAAATATATGACGTGATCGACAGGCATCATCATCCACTGGCAAGTTGACAGGCACCCAAAAACTACTATAGACATGAACTAGGAAAGAATCAACGGCAGACTTGCATAGATAGATTTGTCATGCTCTGGTTACTACCATTCGTCTATATTACACCATAGTTTGGGTCAGAGTCCAATGTCAGTCAACACAGCAGACTAGTACATTTTGACCATTATGCGGCGGTGTGCAAGGCAAAGCTGTGGATACATGGTTTTTATTCCGGAGGGAAAGAGGGTAATAATTAGATTTGTTATAAACACAGTAAATAATTTATTAATGTCGAGGTAATTTTCCTAATTAGATGTAAGCAATTCAAAATGTACCGTTTCTAATGAAGCATTTATTAGTAATGACATGTTGTCCTCCTTAAAAACGTCAGCCATCACCGGTTTTTCTCTACCGGAACACATTTAATAATGAGCAGATTTGCTTGCTGCTTGTGTGAATTGTGCTTACATTTACCTATCAAAAACACCATTTTGTAATTAGCACGTAACAGAAAACAAGGATGTTGAGCAAAGTTTAAGTACTTTTTCGTTTTCAACGACCATTTTTAGCGTAATGAAAAAAAACATGGCAAGTTGCAATCTGATCTGATCTGACAGGCATGTGAGAGGGCCAAGAGAGTGGGTAGTGAAAACGGAAGAGATTGAACAAAACAGTCGCACAAACAAAATATGTATATTTTCCCATTTCTTTCTCGTCACTTTTACTCCTGCCTTGGCATAACCTGTGTGTTGTATAATAGGACCATGTGGAGAAACTGGGATAACATATCATGCTCCAGTTCCACATGTCGTTGATAGTGTCCACACGCTCCTTCATCCAAAATACAAATACTTTAACATTCATATCAAAAAACTACTTCCATCAACAACAACCACTCTGCAAAATCCATTAGCTTGAGATGAAATCAGGCAAACATTTGAAGCGAAGCATTAAGCTAATCTGGTCTGATGATGATGGCTATGATGATGGTGCTGCTGGTGGGGTGGTGATGGCTAATCTCTGGTTCCCTTAATGGTATTACCTACATCATCAACATCATCATCATCATCGTCATCACAAGGTATTAGATTTTTAGAGGAGCAAAAAAAAAGACGAAAACCATAACAGTGGTTTTTATACCCACTCTCTATAATAGCAATAATGGCAATAACACTAACACTAATAATAACAGCAATAACTTCATGTGTGTAGATTTTCATATGTTTTTATTACCACTACCATTTATATCTCTGCTGTCTTTTTTTGCCAGTGCCACTGCTCCATAGCCGCTTTTACTACTGAAGAGAAAAAGGTCATTTCACAGATCAATAAAATTATGCTCCTAGTAAAACTAGAGTGGGGAAAGATGGAAGGGGGTGGATTGATGACGAATATATATTATGCATTACGACATGAATACTATAAAGCTATCACTTTTATTTTTGGTGTGATTACAAAAATATTATTATGTATGAGATACTGCACAAGAAAAACTTTACGTCCATACCACTAATACTCCTCCTCCTCTCTGTCTACCTCTTTTTTTGCTTGATAGATCTGAAACTGGCATGAAAAAACCATGTGTTTTCATGTGTTGCTTTATTGCATAAAAGCATGTACCCGTTCTCATGATGATGTTGATGATCATCATCAGCGTGATGGTCATGAAAAGAGCAAAAGAGAAATTCCATGTGCCACTTTTTTTTCCTATGCATAAAGCACACAGAAGAACACACGAGCGGAGAAAAAGAAGAGAAGACGGTAAGCATGATGATGATGAGTGCCCTTCTTCATTTGCCTGCCGCTGCATTATTCTGCATAGTAGATATATTGTAGCAGTGGCACACTCCCCCAAAACCGACCAACTTTCTTTTTCTTCTTGTGATAGCCAGTCAGTCACTTTTTTGGAACTGGCCTGCTTGCTTCCAACTTGTTTAACTTGTGTTGGTATTCTCTCTTTTTTCATGCTCCCCTTCTTGTACTAGTTTTTCCTTTCATGTCGTTCTATAATTGTGTGCCACACACAAAAGAATAACAAAGTTGTCTTGTCCAGGAGGAAATCGTGCTGAAGAAGAGAAAGTGATTTTTCTTCTTTTTATGGGCCAGTCAGGATTTTCATATGAATAGAAGTAGTCGAGATTTTTATTCGAGTAGTGAAAAATCTTGTGTGTGTGTGTGTACTTGTGCGTATATGTATGTGTGTGCCGTTCATAATTCTCCATTTCACCATATATCTTCCATACTTTCTCTGTGACGGTGAGTTGACTTAATTGTTATAAATCTGCGGGTGTGCTTATTACCTTCTACGTAGGCTTTATTATACCTAATTGAAAGACGAGTGTAATAACTAGTAGTTATATGCATAAAAAGTGAATGCTTCATATAATTTATGTATTTTACGACATGTGTAGAAAGGTGGCATGTGAAAGTTTGAGAGTGAGAGAGGGCAACATTATTATTTGTTTGGAGACTTGAGAAGGAGATGAGCGCGTTGTTAGCCTTGATGTTCATTATTATTACACTTTTTTCTCCCATTTTAACTTCTTTCCTTTTGTTCTGCTATCATCATCATCATCACCAACAGTAGTCGTATACCTAGTGTAGTAGCAATCATCATTCTTCTCAGTTACTCATCATCGCTTTTCATTATCACTTTTTATTATTACGTGTAATTCATATCTCCTCACACTGCCTCCATGATCGTTATTGCTCATTCGGCTAGTTATTACTGGTTTTTTTAACCAATGAAGCAGTTCTCATAAAACGGTTTTTTGTTTCTATTTCCTTTCACATTTGTACACATTCAAAGTCATTTCTTGGTAGCACTTGGAGAAAACTGGAAACACCTGGAAGATCAATTCGCCCCAAACATAGACACACATTTCTGTAACAAACACAAGGCCATAGGCATCTCATGTGACTACTACTAATGAGTTTTCGATTAGCTCATCATGCTTTCTCTGAGAAAAAAAAGATAATCGACAGAGTGAATCAATTATCCTTCCGTTTTTCAGTAGTACCTCTTTTCTTTCATAAGAATGTACACGCAATAGTTAGTTTACAAACACTGCGTTTCACTTTTCCCTCGGTGTCTGTATTTTTTTTCATGTTAGCATGCATTCCAATGTCCGCAGCACTCTAGTTCAATCCCGCACACCTGCTTGGTAAATATGTACATATTAGGAAATTATTAGGGTGACGGGGAAACAAGTCTTGTTTTCTGCGTGTGTGGGAGTAGTTATACTTGTCTAACTACTTGTATCTTTCAGTCGTAAGTGTTGTAAAAAAATGAGTTGATAGTGCAGTACTGGAAAAGGTTACATACCTAGAACAGAAATCTGCGAGGCAATAATGTTGCAAAAAAGCTCATGTCAAGCATGTACTACTACTAGTCAAAAGTTTTGCAATGTTTGTAAGTATGTAACTCGAGATTTTCATAGAAAAGCCATTATTTCTTTTACGCACACGAGAATATAATTTCATTTACCATTGACCATCCCTCCGTGCAGCAATTTTTTTATTACGTATTTTAACAATTTCCATTTTTTTCATAGTATGGTTTTTTTAACAATGACGCGCTTTTATGTTTTCTCGCTCTTTTGTTTTACATGCTCTTAATATTATTGGCAAGCTCATGTGGTGATTG
>JAHZMZ010002439.1:0-15095 GCA_027743805.1 Lepidocyrtoides sp. E14 | reverse complement strand
GTTTGTGTTTGATAAATTTGACATAACGAATGCCTACATTTTTTTCCCTCTTAATACCTACATTATAATAATAACTTTGTTGTTGTCTACCACAAGAAATTAACTATTGAGTCATTTATGACAATAATTATTACATTTTTTGTGAACCAATATCGTACTCATAGATAAGTAGGTATTTTTTTCCTTTGTTTTATACGTAAATATACGTACATTACTAGCAAAATGTCAGAAAGCGTCTCTGTCTGTTGTAAAAAAAAGTAATGGGATGATCAATCAGTGATATTATTCAAAAAAGAGAATTATCAAGCATATTAAAACGTCTCGCTGCGACATGGTCCTTTGTTACGTTTTATGTCAAGAAATTGACAATCAAAAACAGTTCCTCCAGCAGACCAAATAAGATTAATAGTGCTATTATTGCGACTGCTACTAGACAATTTTCACAATCATTCAATATACTGTAGTTTCTTTATCTGCCTTTTACGAAAGCAAAAAAAACGCCATACAAGATTAGTTCCTTTCTTCTTGAAACGCTGACGTTCTCGACGTGTGCACTTACGGGAAAAAATCAATTTTCTTTCTTATTATTACATGACTACTACTACTACTGATGTTGTTGCTGAAAATGCCAGTGGGTTTTTAAGCTTCCTTTTTGCGACTTCTATTGCTGATACGATACTCCACTGATAATAAATATAATAGGGGAATGATGATATGCACTAGTAGTAGAGGAATATTATATGTATCGCTTTATCGATAAAAAAAAAGAACAAAGGAACAAACGTCAGAGTCAAAGGAGACATTTACGAATGAAAAAGGTCACTTTTCCCCGTATACAAACTGTACTGAAACATAGAAAGCGATTGTTATCGATCCATTTTTTTCTCCCAAAAAAAACCACTTACGCTGTTCGCAACAGTCAGTGCGTTGTAGTAATTGAGTGAAAATTAATAGAGAGAATTTTGACATTCAATACACTGACAAGTGACAACATAATTTTTTGTCGTTTTAATGAGTAAAAAATAAAATTGAGAAATTAATGGAAATAATTATTACACAGAGCTGCTAGCTGAGAGCAATTTACGAATACAATTTACTAAAAAATAATTATTACTTAACACAACAGAATCAGACTGCGCACCAGGAGGAGGAGTAGCAACAAAAGTTCATTTTTCCAACAGTGCAAATAAATTATCCCGTGTCATGTACACACCGTCAATTGTGTTTAGTGAAAACAACAATAGCATTGCCGTTGCATTACTCAAAACAGCAACTTGAAGGACGGGAAAAAAAGCGACATTGGTTGTTGTGTGTGTGTGCATTATTCGTGTTCTCGTTTCCAGTCCAGCAGCGCAGCAACTTATTTCCCCCATTTCCGTCGTGTCGAAAGCGCAACACAGTGATGGAACTACACCACGAATGCAGCAGTGATAACCTTGTCCACGTGCAATTTCCTTGTGAAAAAATAGTGGCGAGAACTCAATCAGTTTTGTTGATGAACAATCATTCTGCAGCAGCAGTAGCGCATCGTCAAGAAGAAGCGTCATTCTTTTTTTCCTCTAAAACAACGGTTACTGCCACTACTGCTTCCTTTCATATTCAACGAGATATTTCGACAGCTTTTTCTTCCAGATAGCTTGCCACGATAAGAAATACTTTTCAGACAGTTTCATAACATTTTTTTCCCAATCCAGACAAGCTGGTGATGTATTGACAAAACTGGTGTATATATACGCTCGCTATCCTATGTGTTCTTTTGTGTTTCTGTGACTTGCGAAATTACTTGACGAGGTAAACCTGGTGGTTTGAGTAAAAGTGGTTTTGCTATACTGTGCTTTGCTAAAAATGCTACCATAATAATTCGTACATACATACATACATGGTGTGTGGTGTGTATATAGTGGTATTGCGTAATCAACGGCGAAAAAAAATGTCTAATTTGTGTGGATTCCATAAAGGAAAGTAAATGTGTACCTTTTTGCACAATTGACAATTTATATACGAAACAAAACCAACTTGCTGGGAAAAATTTGACATTTCATTGCATTTCACTGTCTTACTCCAGATCAGCTAATGAAGTATTATCATTATCAACAACTGAGGCGGTGTTGTCTGCCCTTGCATAATATCCAAGAAGCGTATATGTATATGAACGAAATGCTTATATAGTTGGATCACGTAAACTACAACGCTTAAAAAAACTGATGCTACGTTTTAATTATCATGTCATGTCAATGAAGCTATAAACATTTTCATGGACAGTGGTGCTGACACGTGAACATACCTGCTTGTGGAAACAAATCGCACGTCATAAATAAACTTCATTACAGTTTTATCTTTTTTTACAAAACGCCAACAAAGAGTTTCATCATCATCATCATCGCACCATTTTATATTATCATCTTTCATCATCACTACTACTACTCCCGAGTGTAAAGTACAATTTGAATAAAATGGATTCTAGCGATCGAGGTAAGATTCACCGTTTTTATTAAATAATAATTTGTCGCATGATATATATCTCACTTTTTACACGCGTTTATCCTAGTTATTATTATCATCATCATTCATCATCATGATTATATTTTTTGCATGCATAAATATTGCATATTATTTTTTTCTGCATACCTTCCGTCGTTGTGCGCATTCCAAACAAAGGATTTCAACAGTAAAATTGATAATATTATTATCATTAAAATCATAAAACCAGGTTTTTGTTCTGTCTCATTTACGCATAATATTAGTATTGTGTGTCATTGAATGTTGTTCTAAAATTTGTCATTGACAAAATATATGCTGTTTTTTTGCTCATCCTCGTCTACTTCATCATTATCACAATAATTATCGTACTAGATGAGCCCCATGAAAGAAAAACTTGCAATTTTTTCCCTTTCATTTACACCTGTCTGCAGTATATGCATTAAGCATAAAGCGGATAACACATCTATTTTTTTATTATGTACAAACTACACAAAGCGCAAACAGCGTCCTAATTTTAACCAAGTGCTTATTTAAATTCTTGCCGTGTCGCTGAATGCCAAAAATATTATTTTAGTGGGCCTGTTTTGTGTTTTACCATTCATGAATGCATTAAAAATTGGCTTCTCTTCTGTCTCCATATTGTACACTTGTGTAGCTTATTACTTCGAATGTGTTTTATTTTCCTCTAAACGAATCCTTGTGTCTCTGGTTGCATTCTTTCAGCCAACTTTTTGTTGTACAAATTGCAAACAAATATAATTATCATGTTGAGTATGTAATAATCATAATAGAGGTGGCAAGCTCAGCACCAAAGAAGAAGCACCAAAAAATGCTGATATAGTCATTGCTGCATTGCTTATCACCTATTTACCACCAACATCGTCACATTCTCACTTCCATCTGAAATGTCTATTTGTACCTATATTTTTTTATATTTTTTTAATAATGCATGCACCCGTCCATCCATGCATCCAACTTTTCGCTTTTTTACAGTCCGACTCGTCAACAGCAATGGCAAACAGAAAACGACCGCGTACACAAAACTCTGTTGATTAGGATGCTGATGAAGAGGGTACTTACGTACTACGTACAGTTTAGTGTAGAAGGCTGCTGTAAACCATTATATCACATGAAAAATTTATATTCGTCTCATCAAGGAAACATCTCTCTCTCTCTCTCTCTCTATTTTCCCTTTCTATTTGCATTAAATATTGCCATTATAGCTATTAGTTTGCGTTTGCTTATCTACACAACATGTTTTTTTTTACTCCGTCGTATATAACTGTGCGCAGTGTTCAACGCAACGTAAAAAGTTTCAAAAGTGATAAAATATATTATTACAACAACGAGGATGAGACCCTGACTTATCTCTTTTTATGGCTGGGTTGGGTTATTCTCACTTGGCTCACCTTTCCCATTTCGGCTTTACCTAGATATAATACATGCATATTTTTTCCTATTGAATAGTGCGTTTTTGTAAAATAGGCATAATGATGATGACATATGCGATGATAATTGTTGACAGTTGTATTGCCACACAATATATTACCGCAGAGGTTTTAGCATGCATGCATACCTGCCAAATCAAAAGTGTGAGATGATGATGGTGCTGCTGCTGCTGGTGGTATCAGCTTCAGTTCGAATTGAATGCGATAATGATGATGATGATGATGGTCTTACATATGTGTGTCAAGAATGGGAGCAGAGAGCAGATCAATTTCTATGAGTCCATAGAAAACAGACTCCACATAAATATCAGCCTTTTTTTCTGGTACAATGTGCGCGAGCACCATGAACGATAAGATTAAGTATTTATAAAAATGTACAATTTTTTGTATTTTGTAAACATAATTATGTGGTCGATCGCGGCAAGGATAAACTGTATTGTATGTACACACACATCCATAAATATACATGCATACCTAAGTAAACTAGTATATTATTATTATTACCTTACATTTTATGGTCTGCTTCTGCTATTTTTTTATTATTCTTGCCATTTGGATATGTTCATTCACCAATTGTCCAGCAAAGTATATTATGTGTTGTAGTAGCAGTTTCGGTTGCTGCTAGTTTATTCATAAAAGAGTAAACGATAACGTTATTTTAATATCGATGTATGATAATGATAAACTGTGATAATGGCTGTGCTGGGAATCTATCAAAGGCATGCATAATATCTACACACACACTCATAATATACACGGGTGTGTAGTTGTGGTAAAATTGTAAGTAGGTTTTACATCGGGATACACCATATAAAAGCTCAAATTGATTTAATTGTGGATCACATGGGATTATGCATATTATGCGCTCTTTTTGTATGGTTTCATGAATTCATGAATTTTTCATTGATTACCGCACTCACTAACTTTGCCTATGTCTGCCTGCTCCTCTTATTTTCTAAATACCCAGCAAGCAAGGTATGGTCGTTACTTAATGGAAAAAAATTTTGCTCTTGTTTATCCATTTTGTAAGTATAAAATGTTCTGGGTTGGCTTCCGTGAACATTCTCATGCGTACACTTTCATACACATTTTGCATTTTTGATAACTTGTTAATCTCTTCGCTTTTTGTTACATTGCTTTTTTTTTGCTCGCCAAAGCTTTCATGATGACAAGCTCTGTATATGTGTGTACTGGACCCACTTCTTCCTGACCGATACGGTTGTTGCGGTAATGGTAGTGGTGATGGCTTGCAGTTTTCACTCTCACAATGTTTGCTCATTTCCTTATATCAACGGTTATGGAGTTGATAATAGCTGATATGCATGAAGTAAAAGGATATAGATATACAACATTACGATCAATATGCATAAATTATACTTTTCTATCAAGTCATACATACATCAAAATCTTTCGCGCTTCTTTCCGCTCATGTTTTTTCTTTTTTCCGTCTGTTTCACTTATCTAAAATCTGAGTAAAGGGAGAACCTTAAATTTTTATCAGAAAATATAATATACATATAAGTAGTTCGTGTTCCCCTTTCTATTTTTCCGTCAGAAGAAGAAGCAAACAATTTGACTAAATCACATCAAAATCATCATCGGGAAAGGTACACAAGTTGTACATAGGTAATATAATAATGTAAGCCTTGAATATTGAATTTTTTCCTCTTTTTTGGCTCTTTGCTTGCTATCTTTTTTTCAGCATTGGAAGCTTTTTGACAGTTGACATTTCATTCGTAATAGCTGTAACGAACAACAGCATATATAGCGCTGCAGAAATGGTTTTCAGAATTCCGAGGCTTAACTAGCTCCGTTGAGGAGACTGGGTCGTCTTAGTCCACTGCCTGATAAATTACCTATCGCTATCTGCAGTCAATGGTACTCACAAATGTACATGGACTTTTATAAGTTTTACTGAATCTAAAACGAATCAGGGGAATTTAGTCACAAAAATATATTTTTATATAAAGCTTTATGTAAAATGACTGTCAATGCATGAGCTATCCCAATTTGTTGTGTAAAGTAAAGTATTCTTCTCCGAAAACATGAATTATGTGTTGGGAAAAATGTCCCATTTGTAATAATATGGGAATTTGCAACAGCTCAATAATTCGGTGTGTATGTATGTACTGGTAAATCATCATCATCGGAAGAGAGGAGAGCACTGTTATTACTATTACTTTCCGGCACTTTTTTCCCCGATTGCATTTCTTTCCTTCCTTCAGCTAGACACTTGTGTCGCCTGTTTCAAAAAAAAAGTTCATGTGACTTTTATAATTTTTTCTGATATGCTCGTGTAATAATCGTTTTCTAAACTTTTTTTTTGTGACTGCTCGTACTCGTACCGTAATCCTGGCAGTACGAATGTTATTCTTTCTATACATTTTTTGACGACGACAACGGTGATGTTGATGATGGCGGATGGCGGTGATGACGCGTTTACAGAAAAATCAAATGACTTTTGTATACATATACTTAGGCTTGTCTGATTTGACATTAGGGAAAAAAGTTTTATTTTGGTAAAGTTATTGTCAAAAAGTAGAGAGAGAGAGAGAGAAAAGAAAAAAAAAGTTTTTTTTTTCGAAGAGAAGTAGCAATAAGTGAAGATGTACGTGGATAAATATGCGAAGGATTTTGCCATGTTTATAACATGTCTACTAGCGTCATCATCATGAGAGAGGAAAAAGGAGAATAAATGTCACACACACAGGTTTTGTCAAAAGTAAAAAGGAATGCTAAATGTTTTTGTATCAACACTTGCATGCACTTGTGTAAAAATTGTACTTATAAACACCAACACTGCTAGAATTCAGTACTTTTTCTCTAGCCAGTTACTAAACTAAGCCATTCCATAAGTCAACTTACTTAGGAGGAAAAGTAGTATAAGTGGTTCCGTTTTGATTATAAAAGATTGTTTTTGTCCTTTTGGTAGTTTTATAAAAGAAAAGCCAAGGATGATGATGCTGCTGCTCTGCTATGTTGATGACGAGGTTGGGCTGATAAAAGCGTCTCCTGGGACTGTGAATGAAATTTTTATATTTTGGTATGCCAGTTGTCTTGTGTGAGAACGATGATGATCATCATGTTGATATCCTCCAATCCCCCGTAAATTCATGAATTGTCGTTATCTGTTATATGGATTATTATGGGGGATATAAGTTTGGATAGTTTACACGGGAAAAAATATTGTTGTTTGTTGAATCTAAACTACCTACACGCGTTCGAACTCTGACGCTCTGAGCACAACGGCTTTCTTGGTAATCATTAGGAGTTGACATTTTTTCGCTTCTCTCAAGTGCATGCCATAATACAGTTGGAAGTTGTTTTTGGAGTGAGTATATAGTAAGTAGCAGTCAAACTTGTGTAATCCGTATGGTGAGTTTTTATATCGTGTTCAGTTCTGTTTAGTCGGCTAAATCACGAGGATAAGCAAATAAAGAAGGTAACGTGATAGCAGATAATGGCATTATTGCTTGGATGTGAAGTGAATTGAACCCGTTCAGAGATCTTTACCCTAGAGCATATTATATAAAGCAATGACAGCCTCTTCCTTGGTTGTTTTTCCAAACGGATAATTTGTATCAGTTTCTTTAATATCGTCATTATAACTGTAGGTACATGTGACAGTAGCATGCATAGTAAATATACGCGAGAGGGGAGATTTGTATGTAGGTATGCACATTTTTATGAACAAGGTTTTTTTTTCGCATGCACAAGTCAGTCAGTCATTATTCTTTCTCATTCAAATTGCAAGAAAAATATGGATCTTTCAAAATGTTTTTCTCTTTTTCTTCCGTCGTCACATTTTAGACATATGTGTGAGCTATGCGCACATTGTCATGAATAAACAAATGTATGTATAATGTGCATCAAAAAGAATGAGCAAATTTGACGGAATGTTAATGTTCCTACTAGTCCGTGCATGTGTAATATGCATAAAAGTCAATTTGAAGGGAGACCAAAGAACACTCCATACAAATTGAGAGAGAAAAAAAAATCTATTTTTAAACCAGAGCTCATCATCGTCACTCTTTTAGTAGTTTGGTGTTGCAGTAGTAGTACTATCACATCCAATCCACAAAGAATAGTGGTGGTGGTGGTGGTAGTAGAAGGAAGGAAGTGCGCTTAAAACTTTTTGAATCGAAGTTAGAAAAGAAATTAAGGAAAAAATAAGCCAGGGACACATAGTGTGTCTTCCTTTGAAGATAAATTGTTGTGTGTAAATTAGAAGAATTATGTATATCACACCACGGGTTGTACCAGTTAGTAGTGGTATTGGTAAAATGTTATTGGCTTTTAAAGTAGTATGTTATCTAGCCTATCATACTGCTTAATTGTCACTTCTACTATCAACTAGTCAAGTACCAGTTACGTACATATATGCACCTAGTATACATAGTAGTATAGCAATAGGAAGGAAGTAAAAGACAAGAAAATAAAGCCAGGCCAGGACACATCTTCTTCTTTCTTTTTTTTTCGCCTCTCTGTTGTCGTCCTGTAATATATTTTCCGTTGGAATTTTTGGCACTTGTGCTAATGCATTTTAGTGAACTTTGATGGTGATATAGTGAGATGAGAAGGAAGGAGGATGATGATAATCATCATCACCATCTCGAACATGTGGAATATCAGGAGAGAAAATTATATACTTTGCGATGTGTAAAGTTGAAAAAAAAATCTGTAACTTTCGTGGTTGTTTGGTTGCCAGTATGTGTGTATCTTGTAATCTAAGGCATTCTGCTGACTGCAAAATGTATGTGCTTTCATTTTGGCAGAAACGCCAAAATGTGTGCTCTTTGCTTATATAGAGTGAGTGTGTGTGTGTGATAATGATGATATAAATTCAAGTGTATTTTCACGTTGTATTACATTTAAAATAATTTTCATGCTTTCTCGTTGATCGCATATATGCACATACTCGCGTTTCACCACTACCACCAAACAAACTTGTTCTGGTCGTCATTTTTACCATTATTTTAGCGAACATTCCACAAGGGTTGACTCACCATCATATCATCCTTGTGTAGTAAAGTAACACTAATAAGAAGTAAAATGAACACATTACACATAAAAATCTGCATTACATAGTTTGTATGGTGCCATATTGCCAATAGCGGAAAGGTTACATCATTTAATATTATTCTTGACTGCTACTACTGCTGCTGCTTTTCCCTTTTTGTGTTCATTATGCTTTCATCATTATTAGAGTAAGAGCATATAAAATGCACTGTAGAAGAGACAGAGAGAGAGAGAGAGTGGAACTGCCTTGTACATTTTTATGAATGTCCATGTTTTGCAACTAATGTATCCTTGTGTTGCGTGTGCTCAAACTGCACACAAACACATTCAATTCACCAAAAAGACTTGACACAGAGTCAAAAACATTCTTTTCCAAAAGCTCTTCTGTCAAACCAACTGTCAACCGATAGTATAAACGATGCGCATATGTTTCAGAAAAATCTTTTCACATTCAAGTAGCAGCAGAAGCATCAGCATCACAAACAAATACAGCACAGGGCCATTCTATATAACACCACCAAAAACCCACCACATCATCATATCATGCTCACATGTACGTTTCCTGGTTTCATTTTTTTCTTCTCTCTCTCTCTCTCTCCCAATCCCGAAACAGTTTTTGCAAGACTGGCAGGGAGAGTTTAGTCTCTGAAAAGGATGAAAAAAAAAACATTTTGGTTGTTGTAAACTTGAATTATGTTGAAATTAATATTCACGCGGAAGTCAGTACACTTTTTGCTTCTCTCGGGAAATTTTTTTTCCTGCAAATTGCCATTACAAAAAATAACAAAATCATAGACGCACAACAGTGCCGTGTGTATAATAATGTCGTCATCATTGTCAGGTCGCTCTGTTAGTTTTGTCGATTCTTTGATGTTGCTGTGCTTCGTCTTGTTTTGTCTTGATTGAAGATTTTTGTTTCTGGTTGGGTTGAATAAAGAATGAGTGGGTGGGCAGAAAACTTGAAGAGATGAATGCTCTCTGTTCTCTTTGTATTGTTCCTGGAGCCATTTACTAATAATGCAATAATGATAATGAAGACGACGACGAGAGCAACATACTTTTTGTAACGCGACAATATATCACCACTCTTTGCTTGTGAGATGCACACCAAACTTTATTATCATTACCCTCTGCTGCTGTGGTGGTGTTGTTGATGGCGATACATACAAGCGTGAAGAAGATAAAGTAAACTTTATTATGTTTCTGTACCTTATTTAGCAGTTAGCAGACAAAACAATACAGACGTGTAGGTTTTTTCTATGTAAACCTAATTAGGAGGTCACATGCGTCAATATTAACTTTTTACATGATAATGATATCAGTCCACTGATTAAACGAACATCAAGCAATGTCGAAGGTAATTATAATAGTAATTATGATTAAACACATGTCATGTCATGTTTTGAGTTTTGACAAAGAAAGAAACGCTATAATATGTTTGCTCTTCTACGGAAGTCTTTTGTTTTGTTTTTATTATTATTATCATACCTTATTAAACTGATTTGAAATGAAGTAGTAGCTTTTTCTCTCAAACATTTACAATTTTTATGTCTGGTTACAAAAGAAGGGATAAATGTTTATAAAAATTCAGTGTGAGTGTGCGGATATGGTTGCAAACTTTACAGTCTGCATGAGTGACTAAATCCATTTAGTTTATTGGCTCACCTTGAGCTCTGCAATAAATTTTGCCTAACATTTTTTTTCTCTCTTCCCTACTTACTTATTTATTGCATTGCATATTGCACCACACACACATCACACATGTACGTTTTTTCTGGTCGTTTGGAGTAGCTGTAGCAGAACAGAAAAGTAAAAAGAATGACTTTCAATGAACAGGATGACTGTGAGGATGATGGCGATGATGCAAGAATGAATTCCTGTGTGCCCACTTATGTTATCCTGGTCCTCGACAATACGTGTATAGGTAAAGAGAAGAATGGAGAAGAGAAGAAAAAAAAGTCCTTCACAGGTCTATTTTTCATGCAGGAGGAGTCGTCTTTTTTTGTATAGTGCATTCAATGTTGTACTTGAATAAGCTCATATATCTTTCTAAACTTCGGTTTTATGCTCCATTCGCTTGTTCCTTGTTTCTTGCTAAATTACTTGTCAAAATCCATGCAAGCAAATGAATTGTATTTTGAATGAAAATAAAAAACATGTGTACTACATAGCACCAGCAGCACCGAATACCATTTCATATTTTATAATTTGCTGAACAGCATTGTATACCTATTCAGTAATCATCATCATCATTCATGATTCATGGTTCTCCTGCATGGTACTTTTATTCTTCTCCACTTGGCTCAATTTTGGGATTACAACAACGAGCTGCGAAATTGGAATGGAAACGGAACTGCTGCTGTTGTTGTTGTGTGTTGAATCTCTCCCTTTTTCTTGAACTGACTCGATTTGGTGGAGCATGTCGAAAATTGACTTGGATGCATGCACGCAAATTGCATTATTTCTTTGTAAATTTTCAGTTCTCTAGTAGAGTGACAGATGTGTTCGACCTTTGACTTTTTTGGCATGCGTGATACGATAAAAATGTTTATTATGTGCTTGTTTAACGTAATGATGGTGATTGCGATTATAATAAGCATTCTTTTACTGATACTGGCACTCTGATGACAGAATACGCGTGTTTTTACCGTTTATTTATTACTCTGGAAAATAAGGACTCTTGTTGTTTTGTAAAATTAAATTTTAAGTTTTGTTGCGCTATTGAGGACATCCTCCATCCCAAAGTACCTTGTCAATGTAAGATGACTACATTCAAAATGTGAGTACTGAAAAACATTTTGTTTTCAATAGATGAAGATTGAAGACGTTGACAATGAGGGGTTAATGTAGAATTTTATGAAAGCATTGTACAGTAAACACTGTAATTACTTTTAGAGTCTCAAAAACTTGTCATTTCCCCGTTGCGTTTCTCTGCACTAAAGTAGTAAACTTATGGGAATGTAAATGTATACAAAATTTTGTCATGTTCACACACAAAAGACTTTACCTTGGTTGTACGAGTTGCTCTCTTAGCCAACTGGAAAGATAATACAGTTACAATGTACAGAGATCATCATCATCTTTTAAGAGAGGAATAAGATTTGACCCTGGTTTCAGATTTAGGTCTTTTAAAAGGTTTTGTCCCTCAATAATACCAAGTTGATTGCCGTTACAAAGGAAAACTTTGTCTGAAGGAAGGAGAAGTAGACTCACCCAGCTTGAAGCACAAGGGCATTCATTTGATCTTTTAGTTTCCCAATTTCATTATGCTCCAGTCTCTGACTTAACCAGAGACTTACAGTGCTCCTTGTGCAAATTGGCGAATAAAATACGCAATGACGCTAAAGGAAATGAAAGGTTCGTTCTTGGCGTGTAATTATGCAATTTATGCATGACTTGGTAAAACTAAAACTTCATATATTGGAACAAAATGAATAAGGGCAACCAACAGAGGAGAAGATTAGATAAATTTTCAAAGCATACATAAAACTTTTTTTCCAAAGGGAAAAATTTTCTCATCACTTGAAAAGATGAATTATAAAACGATGGTTGTATATATAAGAAGATCAATTTGTAATCTACATAACGGCAATAATGGAACCAATTTTAATTTATGCAAGTGGAAGCTTTAAAGAGAGGAAAACTGTTATCGTTCCTTTTTACCATATCCCTCTACCATCTCACCACTATCAAAGTTTACTCCTTGATATTAATTTCTGGGAAATGTGTGTTTATACACGCAGACAAATGACAGGAAGCGGAGCATGAAGTGTTTGGAAGATGGTCTTTACAGCCTTTTGTGTGTAGCCATTTTAACTGCGGTTTTTCTGGATATAAAACGTAGAAAATTGCTTATTTCTTACTCCATCCTTCCCACGTTTCAGACAAAGTAGTAACGCAACCTGCAGTTCTTCACGATGATATTCATTTTTATCTCTTTTCCTTTCCATGTGCCTATGTATATTTTGCCATATTGGTATTCTCCCATAGGAATTTCATTCTGTGTTACTTTCTTGGGGAGTTTTCTATATAATAAATGTGAATGAATGAATATAATCGCTGGTGGTGGTGCTAGTAGTATATAATATACATGTTACTTTATGTACGGTGTAGTGGGAGGTAATAATGGAAATTGCCTGTCATTTTGAGACAGGCGAATGCTTTTCCTTTTCACTGGCCATAAAGGAGCATTCGTTTTAGGTAAAGGTAAGAAAGAGAAGAAGAACATAATAAAAAATGGAAGGAGGATTCCTCATCCTTCCTTCTTTTTCAGGGTTTTTGCGAATTTCACTTGCTTGCTCTTTTTCCTCTGATATCCGTACAACCACCACACATAGTTGCTAGAACACATACAGAGAGAGAGATTGATTTACAGCATAGACACAGAAAAGCAAAAGCAGGGCAGGACGAAGGACTAACTGCTGCTGCTACTGCTGCTCCTAATATTTTTTTTTCTTTCTTTTTTGGTCCGAGGTGGTAGTGAGAATAGGATAAAAAACGAAAGATTTTGGCATTTCCTGTGATACAGTAGAACTTGTAATAATATAGCTATATGGGAACAAATAGCTCGCCTTTACACTATACCACAATATCATCCATTCCAAAAACGAAAGCAACGATTTTGACCGAGTTCATGATGTTGGAAAACTGACAGAGCAAAAGTAATATAGTTACTAGTGCAGGAGGAGCAAGCAAATTTCATCGGATTCTTCGTCCTTCTTCTCTTCTCTGAAACCCGTCTCAACAAGCAGAAAGAATGAGTGAGTGAGAGAGAGAGAAAAGCAAGTTTTCCGTTGGTTGGTCTGTAGTAGTAGTATTACTAGACTACATAGTAGAGAAGGTTTGCTACGCTCAAGTAATAATAATAATATGATGTCATGCATGGCTTTCTCATATATTCCTTTAGAGCAGAGCAGAGAGAAAATGCTCCAAATGCTTTGCTTTCTGCTACACACTGCTGTGCTGTGTGTGGTGTGGTGTTAGTTTTGTACTTCCCATCTTACTGGCTTGATGTACGGAAAGTTTTTTAGAGAAACTGGCTGACTGTGTGAAGAGAGAGAGAGAGGAGAAAACCAACTTGTACTACTTTGTTGTCGAGCGTCAAGGCTGAAAGGAGGAAGATGAGAAAAAGAGAAGAGAAGCCGTAGTACCAATGTGACGGTTGCTTGCGCTAGTTGTAATAGCCTGACTCGTCCTTGTTCTGGCATTTGACATTTTCATGAGAATATCAACAACAGCAGTGGCACTAGTGGTTATTGTATGGCGAGGAGGGAGAAAGAGAAATGAAATGATGTGGATAATGCGAAATCAGCTTTTGGTATTTTCTTTCTAGCAGTACTTATGTACAAGTTGAAGAGAACTAACGAGAAGAATGAAAGTTTTTTTTTGGGAAAATTTGGTCGATATTATTATTATTATGGAATTATATGGTTGCGGTTGTGTGTACAATTGACTGTGTACATACTAAACTAAACCAAACTGACTGATCAAAGGATGATAAGAGAAAAAACGGGGGAATGATGGCGGATTCAGTTTGACGTTTCAGGGCTATCTGCCATAGAGTAAGTTTAGTAGTATGGCTTGTCATACTGTCAGTTTTCCCTTTTGTATCACAATATTTCACATTATATATAAGTGCTTCAAGGGATAAACGGATTCTTTAAAATTTCATAACCCAACGAAGGGTTGTTGGATATATGTGATTAGAATGACGTTTCTGTAAACTCCTATCCTTTTTATTTATAGACCCTATTATTGCACATTTAAAAACTATATAAAACAGAAGTACATGTTTCATTGCCATTTCACTGTTGCAGCAGTTTTCTTAAAATAGGTTGAATCAAGTGAAGAAGTAGTGTGGTGAAATATAATATAATATGTAGGTAGTGGCTCATGTGTCTGCTACTACTCTGGTTGTAATTAGAAAATGGTGGAACTACGTGACTCCTATGGAAACTCTTGCATGCAGTGCAACTTTACAGAGTAATTTACTTAATCGTAAAAAATAACTCTCCCATTGACACCACTACTCCTCACTAATTAAAACAAACTGTCTACAAGTAATTATAACGATATCATAGAAAATGAAATGTTGTGTGACTTGGCATTGTTCTTGAAAGAGATATTTCGTTGATTATCTAGAGAAGT
>JAHZMZ010002438.1:0-11434 GCA_027743805.1 Lepidocyrtoides sp. E14 | reverse complement strand
ATGCACACACAACTAGTAGCTAGGCCAATCAGAATATTTGCTGAAGGTTCAAACCAAACCAACTCATTTTCAGTTTCATTTGTCAATATGCCATACACCTCACTATACTCACCAGTCATATTTATTTTTCTGTAAAATGTAAAGTGTTAAAAGTTCCGAATAAGTGTCTTACTTAGCCCCAAAGCTTGCTACAGTACATTATTTAAATAATTGATCACATATATGACATTTCTTACATTATCTTAAGACCGCTGTAGTAGTGTGCAATTATTTTTAATAAAATGCTTTGTTTTAAAACACTGATTAGAATTATGAGTATATGTTTACACATTTACATGGTATGTAAATACATTGAGGCAATCTATATCAATATATCATTAATGTTAAAAAGACAACGGCACATGATTTGGCGAGAAAAAATCTAGGTTATGAAAAGGGATAGCTAAAAAATTGTTACTGTGCCAAGTTCAGGTGCAAGGCAACTTCAGCTTCATCAAGATACAAGAAGAAGGAGATTTGATTAATTACTGCTTTTTCCCTTTTCATATTTGTATGCACTCATTCATGAGAAGATGCATAATAATATTGTGATGCACATTGGGTTTATAATTATATTATTATTAAATTAAATATTGAGCGCGGTCTGTTGTGCACATTAATAGTACCCTGTTTGCTCTAATGGCGTGTACTTCGTAGTTTTGCTCTTGCATTTTAGTTTCCCTTTTGTTGAATACTACTGGCTATACACTTTGAAAAAAGTTAAACATCATAAAAATAACTTAAAATGCTATAATGAGTAAAATAAGTACATACTGTTATACTATAGCACGCAAGCACCAAAATCATACATTAAATTTACATTACATACCTACCTATGTATCTTGTCTTCTACCAAAAGGTAGTGTTTTTAAAACACGAGTCTGTGCTGCTCTGGCAATAACTAAAAAACTGCATATTATGCATATGTATGCAGGGACTACTAGCTTGGTGAGTACAAAACTAGATCAAAAAGATACACTTCTTAATAATCTTTTAGCATTAAATTGAAAATTGTGGCGGATATCCTATCGAACATCTTCGTCTTTGAAATAAGAATATACAAATACATACATAAATTAACCTGTCATTAAATCTTTTACCTTATGAAGCTATTATTTTCATGTTACGAGTGTTGCGATTACATTTTTGATCAGTTTACTGAGGCAAGATAGAAGCTTTTAAAATACCTAAAAAAAATTAAAAATAATACAATTAAAAGTTATGATTCAAAGCTACAATCATACTGTATACCTGATTAGATCTAGACTTGGGCTTTTAAAACATTGTTTTAATCTTAAAATTTTGACATTAAAACAACAATTTTTGTAGACATAGACCTATATACCTGTATTGTACTTGTAGCATTGTAACGTGTGTGCTACCATCACTAGGACCAATGACTATAAACATGCTTGGCAAACATGCGTTTTTTTGCAAGTCATCATACACCTTTTGAAAACTTTTCCAATAGTATACTCTAAAGGTTCCCGCATTTGTTCCGCAGTGGGGGTCTAACCCGTCAAAGTTTGTGCGTATAAAAATCAACTATGGTGCTGATTTCAAAAAGTCTTTGCTACCCCACTCCATACTTTAGGAGGGAATAATGTATAAACGGTATGAAGTTCTTTGTTCCATGTTCCCTCCCAAAGTCGGGAGCAGATTAAAATCAGTACTATATTAGTTGTTTTCTGGTAGAGGAGTCTTTGAGGTGTCCTCTGCGCAAAGTATGGTAATTAATGAAAAATCAGTGTTTTTCCAGGTAAACAGTAGGTGAAAAATTTAAAAATTTAAAAATTTTCAATGAATAGGGGATTTTGAACTGGGAATGCTTCCATTGTTAGGGGGAAATGTAGGCACCGCATTGTAGAGTCTACAATGTGGACTATTCTGGACAAACACATGTGCAATACTTCGCAGAAAGTATAAAAGAAAATTAAATTTACCAAAGTAATGTCTTTTTTTTTAAAAAAAGGGTATTAAATTCGAATTTGTTCACAAATCGAAATCGGAAGATTTTCTCAACATGCAAAGTACCTTGATGAATTTGTTTGTATCGTCATACTCAGTAGCTAGCAGCCGGAAAACTAATAGTTTTTAATGATAATGATAACCAAAGGAAAAAAAAGATTGATACTATGTTGTTTGAAAGGAAGAGTTACAAAAGTAATGAGACAAGAAAGACTGGCTCTGCTTTCGTCTGTCCTAGTTTCCACGATTATTGAAGAGATTGAACCTAATATAAATTCTAGAAACTTATCTTAAATCGCATGTTGTGTTTTCCATTTCCTGTCCCATTTTCCGTTGCAGAAATACTGAGCTTAAGCTATATAATAAACCGAGCTACTTTCTGCACTAAATTGGAATTCAGAAAGCAAAAGCAATGGTGTGTATAATAATACGTAGGTAATCATTAACCTTGATCATATATGCTATTTAATGTCCTTTGTGATAGTGCAAGTATGAGAAACGCCTGATGTACGTACTTCTCATTTTCATAACATGATAACAACAATGCTTCATTAATATTCAAATCTACTTGTGTCAATTGAACGGAAACAGAAAACTTTTACTTCGCGATCCCGAAAGGGAAACATCTTAGATCTTTACAACAATCAGCATTAATAATAACGACTACTGAGCTGCATCTATTTGTAGTAATAAAGCACAAATGTACGAAAATGAATAAAACTACAATAAAAATTTAATTAAACATGTACATAATTGATTTACCGTACGTCAAACCATACAATTAGTTACGTACGTACGTTTTTCAGACACGTAAAGTTCTTTTATTTATCTAGAAATAGACTGTACGCAGCACAAATTGTTATATTTGTTCTGGTAGAAGAATGTGGCAAGATCTAAAGACAACTTTTAAGGCTTTTCAAAAAGAATATAATTTTCGAGCTCTTCTACAGTAATCTACCCTGTTCTTCTATTATCATCATCGTCATTCATTCCGTATTTGCATGAGAAGATAATCATGCTGATTCTCATCGAAAAGCTTTTAATAGTCTAATGCACTATAGCATCCTCACATAACCGCAGCCGTCGTCATCCCCAACAACAGGTACAACAACTATATTATACTACTTGCTTGCTTTTCAGAAGACATTCTGCAATTCTGCAAACGACCGTGGCAGTAACATCAACCAGCCACTACAGCGCATTCGCATTACTAGGTAAAGTTCATCGACACGTTCGCTTTCACTTCCGAAACATGCGACGTGACGACAATGGGATGTAGCTACAACAACGAGTACATCTACAACCAACACGACAAAGCAGTCATGATACGTTTTAATGTGAGCTGCAAGCAACCAGCACCAGCATCAATCCAAGTGAACCAGTAACAATGAGTGAATAATGTTATTTTTTACTTGTTTCGTTAGTATCTACCTGCACAATAATACATGCGTAGTGACATATGCAGATGGTTGTTAAAAATGCAGTATGAGTACTGTGGCGTTAGTCGCATCGCATGGTATGAATATGAATACCTACACGCATAATGCGAGTTAAAGAGTAAACTGTGATGATAACAATAATAATTCTCCTTTCATCTTCGTTTCAATACCAGATTTGTCTCGTATGAAGCATTGCATTGTAAAAAAAAAATCTACGAATCTGTGTGACTGAGTCACTGGGTACAGAGGGCTTTGCCCTCTCTCGCTATCTTTCCACTTAAATAGCTTACTTATTCACATAATCATACCATTACCAAAATGGCAAGGATGAGCAAGATCATTAAACTGGTGATGATGATGCCGTGTCATAGTCATGTTTTGCGGGCGAGCCTACAATAGTACCTAACTTGACTATTCAAGTTTTATTTTTGGCACATTTTGCAGGCGCATCATTATTCATTACCAGCTTTGTCATTAAAATTCTCATCATAAAGCTTGACTTATATAAAGCTCTTAAAATAAATGGCAAATGCAAATTCTTCTGGACCGTAACTTTCCCTTTGCTCATACAGATATTCGCGAAGAGAACCAACTGTTAAGATGACTTGTGAACGACAACACCCAACTGTGTTCCTGAATATTAATTAAGAGATATCAAAATTGAAATCGAATTTTGAAAACTGAAAATGGCAGCAAATATGTCAAAGAATACTTTGACCCATATACAAATATGTATCTGCAGAGATATCTGGTGGCCTGCATTTATATTGACAGCCTGGTGTCAAAAGACTGATTTTACTAAAAATTTGAGTAAAAATATGTGTCTAGGATTTCTAGCTTCTATAGATGACTGTTGCAAATATTCTGTGAAATTTTTTCGTCAAAATAACTAAATAGAGGCTGTTGACCTTATCCATTCATTCAAATGCAAAGATATTCACTGGGTATTCATTCATTCAATTTTACTCTATGGAGTAGATTTTTAATGCTTTCTGGCAAGTCATACTTACACTTTCCAAAGTACTGGTGGTGCTCAAGTGCGTAGTGCGTACACATTTCTTAACACCAACATTTTGTTGTTGACACTTTGATGTCAGTTTCCTGGCTTCACATTTAAACCGACCGATCATACACACATTAAAACATAATATACAAAAGTAATAGTTAGTTAAGGTAAAAAAAAACATGATATGTTGCGTCAAAGTACCTACCATGAATAATACGTTTAAATTATTTTTCTTAAGTTAGTAAATTGAATGGAAAACCGTCAAGTTAGACAAAGTATTAATGGGGACTTTTTGCCATTTGCTAAGATCAAAAAATCATTTAAAGAGTTTTGTTTTCATCTTGCAAGATAGTGAAGTTGATTTGCTGGTTCTAGATTCAAGTCCAAAGTTGATCAGTAAAAGTGAAAAAATAAAATGCGCATGGCGAAATGGCCAAAATGTTGTTCGAATCAGTATTAAAGCATGAAATGATAACGTATACCTGATTATTATTATTACTCACCTAAGCCTGATATATGATGATAAGCAATAAAAACAGACTTGAAATGCAGTTGTTTTTAAAGCGTGTATATGTACAAAATATAAAATTATTGTTTGCAAGTAACAAGAGCACAATGCGTAAAGCAAGTGTATGTAACAATGTAAAATTTGAATTTCAAAAAAATACAACGCTTACTGTAAAAGGTATAGCCATGCTATATAAAATTTAATGTACTCAACTTATTTTCTGCCAAGTTGAAATGGCATGGGTGTAAGCTAACCGAGCAACCCTACAGAATATCAAGTGCAAATACTACCACTCTAGCTAACTAGTCTAGTTCTAGCTCTGTACCTTTAATGACACTACTACACCACGTTGTGGTATAGCGTCAAATAGTGTGTAGCAGGTCTCTTTCATGTAAAGTGCACACTAACACTAACAACATCGCTGCATTGCATCTATAAATGTACCACTGTAGGCATTTCATATAAAAAGGATTCACTTTTTTCCTTAAATAACCAAAACGATGAATGATGATGATTATCATGATTGAAGGGATGAAAACGTTTTGCCGCTGTTGCAGATTTTGATATTGTTTATGTTTGAAGCGTAACGGATGACCTACATGATGCCTGTAGCGTTTTTAAAACCATCAAAAGTGGTTTCAGCTTAGATTATTACCCATCTCCTATTTTAATTTTATGAATTATGTTTATTATTATTTTTGTAACTTTATTTTAATGGATAATTATTTTTGTACGTGTGAATACAATTTTTCAAATTTTTTAAACTTTGTTTTCATGCACAGCTTATTGAGTGAATGTGTGAGATTTTGCATGATGATGCACAAATAAATCACATTGTGGTATATTTATAAAATATTTTTAAACAGACGTGCTTAGATGCTACTTCAGGTTTAAAAAAAATTAATACTGGTAATCTCACTCATAATCAATCATATATCTAACATTTACCAAGTTGTATTATACATATTATTGTGTAGATCCGATCTCCTTCAAGATAGACGAGTAAGTTGAAGTTGTTTGGTCATTTTGTAATTTGACACTTCTTAATTTTAAGCGATAAAGTTCCTTGCTACAAGTACAGCTGCTACAATAAGCTTACATTCGAATGAACTCATCATTACAAACTTTTTGTTTGATTCGTAAAAACAAATCAATGAGTCAGGCAAACTAAGTTTCTGAAATGAAAACTCAGGTACTAAATGTTGCATGCATTGCATTAATGAATTGTTTTCAATTACTATTTTCACAGCGCCTTAAATGGCTGTGTGAACCTCTTTTTTTCTTTAAAATTTATGTCCATCTTTTCCTGTGTCATTTTCAGTTATATTAACGTATGATGTAACTGTGTAAGATACAATTTGAGTTTCTTGAAAAAATGAATACAAGTTTTAAAAATAAAATAAAATTATTATGCAAACGTATCAATCAAAAAATGTATAGGTCGTGATTTTCATGTATATCGTCTGGATAAGACTATGTAATTTGCAGTAATAATAATACTATTATTACTAGTAATAATACCATTGCATATTATGATGTGAATGCATGTCCAGAATGCGCGTGCTGAGTTCAACTGCTGCCTAGCATATCGATTCTCTACTTTCTCATCTGAAAGCCACTGGAGAAATGCAATCTTTCTTTCCCAAAAAACACATGCTGATATTATATGATGTTGCATCCTACACAGGATTCAATTCAGTCCAACTATCACAGGCTAGAAGAGTCAGAAAATGCTGCGATGAGCAAGGAGAAAAGTACAATAATAGGCCTTTTACATATAACGGAGAAGCCACACAAGTATTGATATTGGGAACACATTTTAACGAGCAATATTACATAGCACTACGTTAATATCAGTATGAGAAAGTTGGTTGAAATCAAGAGTGACATAAGATTTTTTCAACGTTATTCTCAAATAATAAACGTCTTGTTAAGTAGTACAGTATTCCAGTTGTAATTTGAGATAACATGAAACATTAGCCAACATACGTGTATTGTGGATACACACAAAACCCTGAATCAATTCATTAGGCAACAAATCATCAATACTTTTACTGCGTAGACTCATCCTCATCGGCATCATTCTCAACTTATCTCTCCGTCTTGAGCATGCACAGTATATTTTCTTAGCCCAGTACATATAAAAACGACAATGACAGAATCAAACGGTTATCTGAAAAATGGTACCAAAATCTGGATGTTCACACTTGGAGTTATATTTACAATTATGGTAACGGTTGGCGCAATTCCAAGCGCACTAAAAGTTGGTAAGCTGGTTTTCCCCATCAATATCTCGACTAGACTGTAACATTTTACAAAATCGTGCATTCATATGGTATTTATTGCTTTTGACTGAAATGCAGCAATAGTTTTACCTGAAGATCAGAAAAATGGGCCAGTTGACTTTGGGTACAAATGGGGTATTAAAGCTTTAAATAAAGACCCCATCCTTCTTCCCAACACGACTATCGTGGGAAAATCAATTTATGTTAAGCAAGGTGACACGTTTAGAGCTTCCAAAGAGTTATGCAAGCTACTTGGTACTGGAGTAGTGGCAATACTTGGGGCTTCAAGTGATGTCGACCCATCCTTGGAATGGAAATTATTCTGGACCAGTGCAGCAATGGATATACCTCTCTTTCTACCGTCTCCGTCATATTCACACTACAAAGTTGGATCAGACAGCTCGACTGACAGACTTCCAGATCCAGAATTTGCTGTGAGATTGGCACCAACTCTAAAAACATGGGCGACAATTGTTAGGGATTTGGTATCTTACCTGAAACTAAACAGCATTGCCATTATTTATGAAGATGAAAAGGGGCTTATGAAAATGCAAGCTTTGCTTAGAGAACCTGTCCCAGTGGAAAATATAATAGTTCGCCGAGTGACTGCAGACACATACAGACAAGTTTTGTCCGAAGTAAAAGGTAGAGAGATACGACATTTAATGATAGACTGCAAGTTGACCAGCCTTCCAGCGTTGTTGAGAGCAGTAAGTTTAATAATATACTTAAATGAAGCTAATAATTTGTACTTAACAGTTGATATTAAGAGTTGACCTTCATATTCAAACTAAAATTGAGCCCATGCATGTGTTGATAGATAATGACGCTACAAATGACAGACTACAAATATCATTACATGCTAGCAAATGTGGTAAGTCTAATTTGGGACAATGAATCAGAATCAATGAGTCTATTTTTATGCAACTATCCACTTTGCTGTTTAAGCAAGTGCCTTTTAATTTCAATTCAATATGTACTTTCTGTTTACGCAAAGGATCTAGCAACAGTGGATATGACAGGCTTCATCAGAGCAAACGTAAACTTGACATCCTTCCGTATCGTGAATCAGGAGTCTAGAACCCTCCGCGAGAAATGGGTCGAGTTACGGGCGTATGGGGATGAAGACGTTAGTTCTGCAATTTGGGACAAAAAGACTCCCTCAATTCAAGTAAGTTTTAAAGCTGAAACTAAATCAAAACGATATGATACCATTGTCATCAATGTCATTGTTGGACTAGAGAGTATAATCACGACTTTTATCGCTAGTAGAATAATAATAGTATGTACGTCATTGTTCTAAGAAAAACATACATATCATCATGCTACAACAACAAAAAGGAAAATACCAAAGCTGAAGATGAGTCGTGTCATGTCGTAAATCATGTTTTTTTGCCAAGCCTATTCATTTAACGTTTTTTGTTAGGCTGAAACAGCATTTGCTTACGACAGCGTAATGGTTCTTGGACGTGGACTTTCTTCTCTTGACGCTTCTCACAATATTCAGCCTGCCAACTTATCCTGTGATAGGGATACCCCATGGGCTGACGGATTATCTCTACTAAACTACATAACTGCTGTAAAAGATAATATGAAGGATATGCACAAAATTTACTGTTACGCTGCGCTGTTGCGTGGTTTTATGCAATATATAACACACACCTTTGCAGTAAAAGAAAAATTCCAAAAATTTCATAGGTTGATTACAAAGGCTTGTCCGGCCCCGTAGCATTTAAGGAAGGGGATAGATCCTCAATAAGATTGGATGTCGTCCGTCTTGGAGCTACTGGATTGAAAGAAGTTGGTCTATGGAGTGCAGATAGGCAGCTTAACATTTCCAATGCGGAGAGCTTTTGGGATACGGGAATTAAAAATGTCACTTTGGTGGTGACTTGTGTTCTGGTGATTGGAAAGACCAACTTGATACAGCTGTACAAGTTTTCTAAAAATGATAAATGCGGCTTAATATGTTTCATTAAATTATTATTTAGGAAACTCCATATGTCAAATTGAATCCTGCTGGGAATCTAACAGGAAACGCTAGATTTGAAGGATTTTCTGTAGATCTGTTGAAATTGATTGCAAAGAATGTTGGATTCAAGTACGTACTGGAGGTGGTTCCAGATGGAAAGTAAATGATAAACATGTAAAAAAAATTTTTTAGATGATTTTCTATTATCACTAAAAATATGGATTTAACATTGGGGTCAAATTTGGTCGTTGCAAAGGTATGGAGTATATGATCATGAGAATGGCGAGTGGAATGGGGTTGTTCGGCAGCTAATTGACAAAGTGAGTTAAAGGTACAAATCGTAGATTGTTCAATAACAATTTTAAGCTTCCTTGTTCATGTTTTATTTAAATTTTAGAGTGTAGACCTTGCCATTGGGGCAATAACAATCAATTATGCTCGGGAAAGTGTCATTGATTTCACGAAACCATTCATGTAAGAAAGTGCATTTTGCAATTTGAAGAAAGTTGTACAAATATACATTTTATTTTAAAAAAAACTATATTACTGGCTTTTCAATTTATAGGAATCTTGGTATCTCCATACTCTTTAAAGTTCCCAACAGAAGGGAGGCTCAGCTTTTCAGTTTCCTGAATCCACTTGCAGTAGAAATATGGCTAAGCGTTGTTGCCTCATACGTTCTTGTCAGTTTAACCATTTTCATTGTAGCTCGCTTCTCACCCAATGAGTGGTCCTCGACTACGGCAACAATAAAATATACGGGGACTGCTGCTGTTGGAGTCGTGCGAAATCAATTTTCCTTTGCCAATGCGTTCTGGTACCCTGTAGGAACATTAATGCAGCAAGGATCAGATTTGAACCCGAAAACCACGAGTACTAGAATTGTTGGTGGGATATGGTGGTGCGTTATAAATATTTTAAGTGGTAGAAAATTATATCTTCATTTGCAGATGTATTCTTTAACAGTGATAATTACTTTGCAGGTTTTTTAGCCTTGTCATAGTGTCTTCATACACTGCAAATTTGGCTGCGTTTCTTACAGTTGAGAGAATGTCAACTCCAATTGAGTCCACAGAAGACTTGGCAGAACAGTCAGAAATCGCTTATGGAACTCTACAAGCAGGATCTACGATGACATTTTTCAGGGTATTCATACATTTAATCGTGAATTTGCGAAACTAGTACATAGTATCAAAATTATGGAGACTTGACTCATTAAACCCCTCATGTCATCAATTAAGAAAGGCATAAAAGTGGGATTGGCCTATTAAATGTTTTTTGTAAATGTAAAACTAATTATCTACCCGTATGGAAAAAATGCAGGATCACCGTGGAGGGATAAAATTTCGCTAGCTATTTTGGAAATGCAAGAGAAAGGTGTAATACAATGGTATTATAACAAATGGTGGACTCCCGAAACGGCTGGTAAAGAGGAGCTTAATTACCACCAATGTAATCGAGAGTATAAAAAGCAGGATAACAAAGCCAGTGCCCTGGGTGTCGACAGTATTGGTAATTTTTTTGAAATTTAAAGATTAAAATTTAAGAAAAATAACGTAAATATTGTTTTTACTAACAACAACACATCAATTCTCTTTCAGGGGGTGTTTTTGTGGTTCTTCTCGTTGGGCTACTCGTAGCTATAGTCGTGTCAATCTTAGAATTCTGTTGGAATGCCAGAACAAATGCAACATCGGATGAGGTGGCACTTTGTTCAGAAATGGCAGAGGAAGCCAAATTTGCATTTAGATGTAGAGGACCTAGAAGACGACCAGCACTAACAAGACATTGTGCTCGATGTCAGGATGGTCACCAGAAACCTCACACTCCAACAGCCTACCATGATTATCACACTTATCTTCATCACCATCCCATTGGATCGGTGAGTTGCCACAAAAAGTAGTACAAGAACATACATAGAGCGTCGATTGTATAGCAGTTTTTACTTTTCTCTGTTATAATTCACTTATTCCAGGACTAAAGTAGAAAAATGTTCAGCATACCAGCAGCAATATTGCAGTGGAAAGCGAATGTGGTGGAAAGTGAAAATTCACTCAATTTGATAGTATTTAGCTCTGCAGTCTGACTTCACATACCAACAGAGATATGTACGTATGGATGCTTATACCTACACGTAGTCAATGTTCCAACTAATTATTGTTATTAGATTTGTACCGTTAATGGGATTTTAATACGAATAAAGACTAATAATGAACA
>JAHZMZ010002437.1:0-12234 GCA_027743805.1 Lepidocyrtoides sp. E14 | reverse complement strand
CAAGGATTGACAGACAAGCATATGTACATAATTTAAACTTCAGCAGTGTGCATTGCAATGCACCTTGTTAAAGATTTAGAAAATTAGATACACAAGTTTCAAGAAACCGAGTTTGACCGCTAGTGAAAGCCTTTCAAAGTCGCATGTGCTTACATTTACTGACTGTAAAAGTGTCGCACCGTACCTGGGGCAGCACGATGGTGCATCTTATTGTTTTAGTATATGTATGAGGTTGCCTTCCAGTGGTAATATCATTATACAGGGAAAAAGCCAGGATTTCTAGATCAATACATGGTACTTTTCCTACCACTGCAAGCATACATAATATATTATGCATCATCAAAAGACCTACAATACGCTATTATGATACTTGCCGTAAAATAAGGAAAATGAGGCTGGAGTGATTCGCAAATCCGATTTGCTTTATACGTTTTTTTATTTTAGTAATGCATGCAAAGGTATGCATATTTTTGCACATTTTACGAAGGAACAGCAATGGCAAATAAAGTTATGGTGGCACAAAAAGGGAAATTGTAAAAATGAGGGGAAAACACATGGCTACATATGCACGGTTTTCAGCCGAAATAACATGATGAATAATGCAGAGGTTTGCTTTCCTGCAGCTTGTCTCTCAGGAAAATTTTACTGAATGAATATTTAAAATGTGAAAAAACTAGCTGATTTTCATCTAGCATTTGGTAAATACATAAGCCATGATTGATAATTAATGAGTATAACCAGTAGAATGTAAGTTTACGACCTTGATATTTTTGTGCATTTACTTACTACTAAAAATTAACGTAGTTCTGTCTGACTCTTCCTCATAGACTTAACTCACTCATGTAAATTCATAATAAGCTGGTTTAAATAACCAAATTAAACTTTGTTATCATTGGGTGGATGGTGCATTGCGAATTCGCGATGTAGTTTTCTCACATCACTGCATTCGACACGGTACGGTTTTAAAAAAACATTTCGTAAGGCTGATTCATTAGGCTTTTTAATCCATTTTCATGACATTCAAGTACAGACATGTGACAATATTTGGGAGACAACATTAATGAGAAATTTGCTCATACTGTAGGAGCAAATGAGTATATATAACTACACTGACGTTATAATAACCAATCATCATATTTTTCATCCTAAATACGTCAAAGATCTGCTTTTTTATATTTGAGAAATATTTACAGCACTGACACTGACACGCATGTCTTCAATACGACCAATTATCATGTAATCGGCACACAAAAATAATTGTAAGCGTACATCTTAATTCAGGCGTATTTACATGTGCGATTACCAAAGCATTTTAATGTAAGCAAACCTACACATACCTTCATGTAACCTTCGGATTTATAGTTGAGCTATAAAAAAATTACACAATTTCCGCATTTTACTTGACATCAAGGTTTACTGAATAATATTAGAAAAGTTTATTCAACACTCGCTATAAAATAGACACACACATATAAACACTGGCAAAGAAATAGATGGGACGTTCCTTTTTACTCAATTTTTCCCATAGGAGAATGATGTAGACAGGGTACAACATCATTAGGACGGACGTAGTAACAACAACCAACCAAGTCAATGTCCATTCATTTGGTCTTTATAGGCTCCCAAAGAGAGCTTTGACATGTGTGTAATTTGTAAAAAAAACAACGAGACGAGTTTCTCCAGAGAATTCAAGCATGCTGGAGCTCAGCACGCTTTGCTTGGATGGTGCGCAATACCTAAATGGCAAACTGTTGTAGGTTGCTTGCACTTCTATCTGGCAAACGGTATGTATGGTATACTCTCCCTTTGGCTAAATAGGTACATCATGTTACAATTTATTATGACAACTTTATACTCAATTACTGATGGTGATGGTAAAAATGTGAGATTTTGGACGTGCTGTTGTTGGCAGCACATGTTCCGAAATATGACATATAAAATGATAATATTAATCGTATTCGTAGTATAGTAATCGTACAAGCTAGTTTCAATGCTCCGGTTTGTAGAAGTAAAGCTTATTCTCATCAGCTTTCTCCCAGCATGATTTAAGGGACAACTTTGCTTTATGTCATATGTATGAAAGTCCCTTCTCCTGGTCTGGTTATTTTGGAGTGACTTTACCTTCATTTTTATTGCACATTACAAATAATAAGCAATAACTGTTAAGCCGACTTCTCCGAGATCTTTTATGTTCAGTTATGAAAATTTTATAGTTTTGTGAAGGGATAAGGGATATTACTGCTAGAGATGGTAAATAAAACAAATAAGGATTACCACTGAAGTCTGTATGAATTACTTATTGGCAATAATATGGCCAAGCACAGTTATCTTATCTTTTATGGCTCAATGATGTATGGCATTTAAAATACCCTATTTCTAGTGTTGTATGCACAGGCATTACTGCTTTATACAGAAACTTTTAATAAGGTACTCAATTTGTTCGAAGCAAAACATCCAGTTTTACCTCCCACCTCCGAGAGGATTTATTACTAGGGTATTAAACAACCCGGTTGATTAAATGGTGGTGACATGGCATGACTTCTGTTTCTGGAAAAATAATGCACATAAACAACCCAGGGATTCGGGAACTGGAAACTCCTATGTATCGATTCAAGAAGAAGCTTTGCTTCAACTCAACTTTTTGCTCATCAGCTTTTTTTCTCAAAAGTCTTATATGGTATCAACTTAGATGAATCATCTACTTATTGCTTTCTTGATTTCTAAACGGACAGCCGTTATTGGTAGAAATAAGAGACAAAAATGTAATCTCATTGTCACAAAAATTTCATCAGATTAGGTAGATCATGACCGTTAAAATACCTTTTGGTTGCACCAAACTCCACAACCAAAAATGAAGAAGATAATATGATAGAAGTTCGTCATTTGGTACAGAGGGTACATGCGTCATCAACTTTTAGCTGCGGTTCTCTAAACAAATATTTTTGCACGCACGCGATTGATGACTTTTTCATCCCTCTTGGCTGTTTCTTAGAACCATGTGAAAATGTGTGTGTAGCTTACCTAAATTATATTGGAATTTGGAATAAGCCCTTTTTATATAAGCTTTCTCCGTGAGAATACAAATTAATCTATCTATTGTAAGCCAGTTAACGTACATGATATACGTCTGGACCTCCTGTTATTTGTATAGGCTGAAAGTTAGTCGAATGGAAAATAACTTGGACTCCAAATTTCAGAATTTTACAGCAGAGTGTTGTTAACTGAAGAAAATGCAATTATCGTGGTGAAATGGAAAGAACAAAATAGGTTTTTCCATTGCAGAGACATAATAATAATTGCTGGTCGTATCTATACCTGTCATGCTGGCATTCCTTATATTAATTCATGCTAACCTCAAAAAGTGTAATCTTTGTCGATATTTTTCATCAGTAAGGGAATATGTACGGTGTGAGAACTATACGCTCCTGTGCTCAAAGGATCATATTATCTTACTTGTGTGTGACATGCATAAATGGCATCTAAAATAGGGACTACAATGCTAGCGAAATAAATATTTTCCGACTCTGAATTAGATTACTCGGAGCCTTGTAGCGCTTTTCTACATTTGCAGATTCATTTCATCGTAATAGAATATCATTCTATGAAAATATTTACCATTTGTCATGATTTTGTGAAGAAAGCGTTTGATGGAACTTGAAGGTTAAACTAAATGCTTCCTCAGCTTCAGCGCAGCGAATTCGTAAAATCGAGCTTCTTATTTGCTCATGGAGAGGTAGAAAAAAACTTTTTTCTTTGATGTACTCTATGTCAGTCCCATTTATTTGCTGGCAGAATAATATGAGCGACTTTCTTCCCGTTGTTGGTGAGCTACTAGGCAAATCACAAGGTAAGATGGGATTGTAAAAATGATGTGAAGTGGGTATACGGATGATCGTTTTAGAGAACGCCTTTCCAACTTTAATTGGGTTTAGGTAGTTTCTACGTATAAAAGCTTGTGAAAGTTGGTTGACTGCTTGTTTATGATCAGTTTTGCTGTGTGAAACTTTTCTTCCTTTTCTTATACTGCTGTTGACTGAAGGACAAAAATTTAATTTATACTAAATTGCTGCATATATATTCAACGCTGTTACCGACCTTTATGAGCTTTAGAACACAAATTATATATTTTATTCTCTGCTTTTCTCCATTAAAGAAAAACTGTGCAACGTACTTTATACCATTACATTACCATTAAGCTTTTCAAAGTGGAAAAAAGTTTGAATTGCTCTTGAATTTTCGGAGAACCTGAAATGTTCTTGAAGTTTAATCGACAGGTGGCTCTACAAAACTGGCTCTTGTCAATGCTCTGTAGACGCCGTACTTGTGTGGGTAGATCCGTATATTATTACTCTCCCTATAGCCTATACATTTGTCAATCATTGGACTTGTTTTCTTTCACAGAAAGTCAAAATGAATACAAGGATGTCTGTCTTTGTTTTGATGAAATGCAATGTGTGCACAGCCGTGTGAATTCGGTAGCTTTCTCAACTAACTGGTAGGAATACCACGAAAGATATTTTATCGTTTGTTTAGTTTAGTTAATTGAAATTTCATTTCTATACAAATGCCGAAATTAACTTTCCGATCAATTTCCGTTTACTTGTCTGAGAAAACGGAAAAACACTTCCAGTCCCAGGCAATGTCATATTGAATTTCATTGGAGTCGTAGTATTAAAATGCTATATGAGGATTCAACAGCAATCGATTAAAATTTTATCTATTTTATGAATATTGGGTTTAGCCTGAAACTTTTAGCTTCTATCAGTAGTAGCACTGATTCAGTACAACCAATAGCCACAGATTTTTTTCTTTCTTGACTCATGCCTAACTTTTAGAATGGAGGAAGTATTCGCTAATTGAGGTTACATAGTTGTAAAATATAGCATGTATAAAGTTACTTCATATATAACGCTTGCATTATCATCGTCAACCAAAACTTTCAAACGCGTAAAACGGAAATTCGATTTGGAAACTTCGTTACATGATTTTGTAAATTGGATGTGGTTTGGTACCTACTTGTTGTACATAGTTCCACACTTTCCTACCTGCCTGTCTTAATAGTTACACAGTAAATGTCAATAAAGATAACCATATAAAACAGACCACTTGGCATTCCAGATTGAAATAAAATAACGAAGCCGTTTTTGCAATTGGTTGGTAAAGGTAGGCCTTCACTACTTAGATTACGCACTCGTTATTTCTGTTCGTATTTCGTATTTATTTATGCGCACGAACGCGCGAAATCCGTTACAAGTTCATGGCTGTGGGAAAAAGTAATACTTTACAAGTAACGAAGGAGCTCCGTCCATAAAAACGTTTGCACATTGGTTATGGAACTGTATCTCCTAAGACTAGAGTTTGCCTCTGTGCAAGGTACAGGTGTTTTTGCCAAAACGCTTTTTTATATTGAAGAGAAAAATAGTATTTCGTAATTCACGCATGCATATTAAATGAATCCACCTAGTTATGATAATTTGAGGAAACCGCATGTCTTGGAAAAGTTATAAGTTACAATATTCGACCAAGTCATTTACTTTTTTAAGAGCCAGAACAAGCAACCCAGAAAGTAAATTCTATACTCATTTGTTTGAACATTTTTTTGTCGAAAAGAACCTACGAAAGTTTAATGAGATCAAAGAATTTCGAATCCAACTCAAATACCAAACGAATGAGAGTAAGGAGTAAATTTGAATGAAATTGATAGTGACTGTGACTCGAAAGAATTTAATTATGAATCAGGCATATTATGAAATGTTCAGGGCTGTATTGGTTTTACGTTTGTGCAAAAAAATGCTCGCTAACAGTTCTCCTCAAAGACATACATATTTATTTTAGGTAGTCATGCGTTGGATAGCCAAATGGATGTGGACTGTGGACTGTGGACTGGATTGTTTAGAAACCGATGGGAGAAAGCAGTAACGGATATTCAATGCAATGGTACCCAAGTAAAAGCTTGCTCACGAGCTTGAGATTATTTACATCTCTCGCAATAATAAAAATTAATTAAACCTCAGGATGAAAGCAGCTCTTTGTTCTGTTTCAAAAAGTTTATTTGTGACAGACAAAATAAAAATTCAGGTATAATTATTCTGACCAGTCTTTAAATTTTGAAGATGTCTTTTTGATGTCTATAGAAATTTATCAGCCCTACAGCGATTTTGAGCCTTGTTTTTTTCTCATGCAACCTGTGAACTCGTCATATATCTGACTTACTTTCATTTTCGCAAAATTGGGTTCACATATAAAGCTACGGCTTACAGAAGCAAGTAGTTCTTGGTGATGCATGCAGTCTAATATTTAGATGAATTTTACATTTCATTGCAAAAAATGCCGTTTCCAATTTCTTGTTCTTGGCCTACTCAACAAACAACGCTGACTCCACTACCCACACCCACACACATAATACATATATAGTTTAACTGTAAGATAATGCTACACTTCTTGGCTATGGTTTGAACTTTGGTCGGCGCTTGGAAAACGAAAAATAACGCAAGAATTGCATCATCCAGTTGATGTAATTTTTGCTTCCACATTTATTGGGGGTACACGGTTTGATTTCTATATAGAGTGGTTAGTTAAAAGACTCAAGTATCTACTGAAAGCTGCGTAGGTAGATGCATAGGTTATGGAACGTCCATCGTTTGGAAAATATTTATGCGTTGTTTGCTTTCGATGCAAACTAGAATGTTTATGTGTGACACTAGATAACATTTTCAAAATATCGGCCAGACATATCACAAGAACCTGAACCGAAAGCTGTTGAACTTATTAGCAACATATACATCACTTCTACTTTCCTTGTGCATGCTAAAATATAGCGTATTTTTAAATGAAGTTGTACGTGCATCCATTAGACGTAGGCAGATCACTATAATATTGGTAATAATATGTGCATGTACAAATACGAGGAAAATGGCACAGTTTTTTTGCTGCCACCAATAGTCGTTTTAGTTTAGTTTGACAGATTTATGACTCATCATCATTATCATCTGCCTCAAATTAATTGGCTGATAGCGCATGGTTTCAGTTTCAGTTCAATGCATTCCAATTAAAAGTACAGAGCATGTTTTTTTCATTTGAACTTATAATCAGAATGACAGTCAGAAATGTTGATTTCTCTTCATTTCAAGTTTTTATTAAAATAAATATTGCAAAGAGTTCAAAGACCAAAGAAGAAATGAGATTCTTGACAACATCTTGCCTTTCATTTTCAAATTCGACTAAAAACTTTATTTGCATCTTGAAACTTTTGCTTTAAAAAGACTTTGGACAAAAAAGGCATTCATTTTCGCACTAGATGCCATCAAAGGCATGTAGAATAAAGATGAAATTTGTTTCTACATAAAATCATTGCTGAATTAAGGCATGTCTAAATACAACAAGCAAACACCATTTACCTTACCATACCTGAAACATCATTCAGTAATACGGCAATGTGCGAGCCCATACAGGGAAACAAGGATGTATCAAATGCATATTGTGATGGATGGGCTTATCCCGCTGGGATATGATTCCTTGGGTTTCAACAAAAAGTGTATATTTGCCACCCGGATTGAGTTTACATTCCCCCACCGTATTTTACAAACTTTCCTGTAACTGTTCTGTCAAATAATCTCATCAATATACCTATGTGGAATAACCCAATTTTCCTTTCACTTCCGTCATTGCACCATCGCATGTCTATCTTTTCTCTATTAATTTCATAAAAGTATTATTTTAAATCAGGTTCTTGGATTTGCAGTGAGTGCTATGTTTAGTCAGACACGTAAACGTAAAGTTTGTAGGCATGCAAAATGTCGCATCTCTGAATACAATATAGCTGTAGACAAAACGGTGCAGTACCTAGCTTATGTATATAAAAACAAAATACTATTCTGGTATGGCGTGTTCGCTGATAAGTATTCGATTGTTAAAAATTGGTGGCAGCAGGAAAGGCTTACTGTCATTTCTACCAAACGTAAACATTTTACTTAAGATTCATAAAGTGTTGCTGGTGTCTGTTTGCTTAATTACGGACTGAGCTTTGTATACAAAGATAGACATAGAAATGCTATTGAAAACAATGGCCTTTCTCTAATTTTCTTTTCGTGTATGTATTTGACTCTCTATTACAACAAGGCGTGGGAAGAGAAATGGGCACCTCGTCTGTTTAGCAGCATAGTAAAAAAACAGCCGTACAAAGTACAAGTTCTAAAAAATGCAACGATGAAGAAAAACAACACACTCTCGTGCTTCCTTCCTAAAAAAGATCACTGCCAAACAACGACAGAAAATTCTGAAGCGACAGGGCCACATGTGCAGAACGTGATCAAGATCAATAAAAGTATGTAAGCAAAGCACGTATATAGGCTGGGAAATAGGTCCGTACGTAGTATGTATGCATGCAGAGAGTAGAAATGCTACTACTGCAGCTATCCCGTTTGCCGTTGTTGCTGTTTTTACCTACTTTTTGCTGCCTTTTCCCAACAACGACGATTCTAGAAAAAATGGAGCGATCAGTATGATGGAATCTCATTCCACGGTGTTGGTTCGTTTGGGTTTGCAGGTAATACCGGGCTAAAAGTAAAAATGAACAATGAACTGCACTTGTGTGCAATAAACGTTCTTGTTTTGGTTAGTGAGTGAAACAGTTTGCCTGTGTAATAGGTGGAGGTAAATGTAGATATTATATAATATATTACACTTCCTTGTTGGTTGTGTTTGGGCTTCTTCCTGTCAAAACATCGAACGGTGGTTGAACCGCTTGTTTAAAATTATCGCTGATGATTACCAGATGCATTCTAAATGTGTATGTTGAAAAAATGCATATTGGATGCAACCAAACAAAAATGCATGAATTTTGATTAGAGTTTGACATCTGGGTGATTGACACCAATGCAACAACTTGTAAAAATGCATGACGTGCCAAACTGAAGCATTTTGCAACAGAAAACAATGCCAGCAAACTAAAGTGGGTATACTTCTTGTCTAATTTTTTTAGCGAAAAATGTATTTAAAAAAATCTAAAACAACTTGGAAAAAGGTTAGCTGAATATATTATCTATAGTCTCTCAAAAGTGTTTGTTTTCGCAGGTCAAAGATCTGTTACCTATGTTGTTGCGCAAGTTAAAATGCATATTCATGGATAGAAAGCGAACCTTATTTTCCCGTTTGATTTATAATTGAGCATCATATGAAGTGAATTTGACACTTTAATAATACATTGTGCGACCTATCTGTTGTGATTCGTCAAATTTTGATTTGAATCTCACCAAATTCATCCTGCCAAAATCAGAGTGGAAAGATAATGCCAACTTGGCATTTGCAAATAATCTATTGCATACAAAACACGCTACAATCTCGTGTAATACCTACACATGCAAATAACGCTGTATTGTAGTACTCAAAATTGCAGTAAAATTCTATTCCTCTCAACTTCCTGCTATGATGGTGTGTGTGTGTACAAGGGCTTTCACTGGGTTTATAAGTTCCCTTTCTAGGGCTTAACATGAAAATGCTTTAGGTATTTGTAAGTGATATGGATGCCAATTGTGCTTGCTTGCGTGATCGATTTTCTTACTTAACACAGACACTACAGTTTTGGAAGCGGTTCTCCAAAAAATTAAGAGAACTCTGCGTCACCCAACCGATCTCGTCATTAGTATTGCCATCATACATACTAAATATTTTCGAGTAAAGGAGAGAGCATTGCAAGTTTATACATATAACATGTTTATACATGTGAACTCTTCATACCTATTGGAATTGTAGTGTATTGCGCCCATATCCATAGTATGGACTTCATGTAACGATCTATGTGCCATGGACATACTTTCGTTTACGAATTGAAAGGGAAACTTTTAAATCGAAGCCTATAAACACTTCATATTTCATACATATTATTCACTGGATTTTCACCATCAACCTTGTTTGCAATAATTTGATAATGATAATGGACCACTCTTTGGTCTGGTTATAAGTTTAAACTTTGTAGTTATAAATATGTATTTACCTCGGTAAAGCCACTACGTACTATTCCCGAGTTTCTTGGTGAGTACACTGTCGCTTCTGTAATGACATGATTGACTAGAGTTGCCCTAGACATGAAAAATTGATTTTGTCGATGTTAATGTATAGACAAACACTATTATTGGTCAGAGAATCGGCTAACAGTGCTGTAAATAGAAACATATCATCACAGATAAGTCTCTAGCAAAGAGTATTTAGGTTGTTCGGAAACGACCCTTTCTGCTTTAATCAAACTTTTGCTTCCATGAAACTGCGAAAAAGTAAAGCTGTTCTTGTTTTTGCACACGCACGTTTTCCAAAATGAGGGCTATAAAATTATGAAAACCCATTAAGTTGGCTGTGTTAATTGTTAATTATTAGTTATTATTATTATCATGCAGTTTGCTTCCATTTCGCCCGGTGACCCATATATTACCTCTCCTCTCCCTTTATTGCTTAGTTATCTACTGTATTCATCTACAATGCAGATATCCTTCAGTTCTAGATATTTTGAAATGATAGAGTACCTTTTACCAACAAGTTTTACATGTAATTATATGTATCTTGTATTCAACCAACAGGAAAATATCAATCCACTTATGTATATATGATTCAATGTGCCGACTGTACATGTTGAATTAAAAAAACTATGTGATATACACTTGTATGTCACACCTAAATATTGTTAGGTAAATTAAATATCTATTGTTTTTAGCCTTCAGAATCACGTTTTGAATAAATTTCCATTATGATTCCATTTAGAGTGAAGTATGAAGGAAGAGTCTGCATTGCATGGCACAGAAGTAATTACAAATTCTGCTAGCGATTCTTTAGGCCTTGCTTGTGATATCGTGTAACTCTCCCTTTTCTCACCAACTGCTTCAGGGAGAATTTAGAAGCTCAGATCAGGTCTGCAACTTTGTAAAAATCTCCCAACTTTGCAAACAAAGTGAAATGGTTATGCATGATGATTTATGAACACAGTTGATCATGACAGTTCGATTGCTATTATTAGTGTCATTTTGCACTACACTACTTACCAATACTGACCAAACTTTTACATACTTAGTAAGTAGGTCACGTCAGTACCGTAACTTATTTGAAACATAACTATAAGAAGTCCAACTTTTCTTCCATATATAAAGTGAAAACGACTCTTAACTTCACTTTTTTGCAGTTCAATTCATGATTCCATATACTCATGTAAAATATCATAATATACATAGGTAATATACAAGAGTATATTTCCAGTTTCATCACATATTGTAATTTATTAGAGCACATAAAGCATTGGGGGAAATAAAGTTCGCTAGATTAGAGAGTAGAACAAATTGTCGTGCTTAAAAGTGTTGTAAAAGGGTCTATAGTATTCATGGTTTAGTCTAGTCGGAGATATACTCACCAGTAAATATTTTGTTTTGTGTAGTAAAATTTATGGCAGAATGGCATAAGATAAAGATAAATAATGTCTTTAAAAGAGAAAAATCAAAAATATTTTCAAAGTTCCGTAACCCCGCACTGAAAATATAGTTTATGAATAGCTCATTTCCTGTTATCTCTCGTTTTTTTTATTTAACGACAAGTGGACTATTGGAGTCCATTTATTGAACTGTTGTAAATTATACAAATATCTAGTTGCGCATACTTTCTTTCTTTGTCAGACACGCAGCTTAATGGTCATTAAATTGAAGCTTGCAGAACAACCCCCCCCCCCCCCTGTTTTTTCATTTTGCAGTTCAAATAATACTGCTCTTTGCACTGGATTCTGGACTGTAGCTTTAAGTCTGTTTCCAGATTTCTGTCTACAAAGTTTGAAAAATTATTCCGTATGATGCAATATGTATCTACCTATCTAGCCATTACGTTTGATGTCAATTACATCTCTATCCTATCAAAACAGGAATCACTTTAAACAATTTTTGTTGTTTGTTTGCATTTGCATCTGTAATGTCATTTTAGTAATGTTTTCTTCATGATTTATTGCTATTTTAAAGATAATTGCCATTCATTTTTCATTTTTCTTGCGCACAGGCTACTGTCATCACCTTTGCCCTTTCATTCTTGACTTAATTTTCCTTTTGACCTAACCACTGACACTCAAAAAAGTACAATTAAGGATTTATTATTTGATGATATTTTCATGTTCCAAAGCTGTTCATGAAAACATTATTGACTACCACGAAAGGGTGAGAAGACAACTATTTGAATGAGATAACAGTTCATTCATTCATTCATATACATACTGAC
>JAHZMZ010002436.1:0-11233 GCA_027743805.1 Lepidocyrtoides sp. E14 | reverse complement strand
ATAAAAGATGAGTGCAAGCATTCATATTATTATGTATGCTGAATGCACGGTGCACAAATTTTTATGCATTTTTCCCATTTTTATATCTTTCTTTGAATAAACTAGTCATATTGTCTAGGAAAACAACATAGTTTTTTTCTAAAAATTCAGCATCAAGGAAGTAGAAGCAATACATAAGGCAATGGAAACAATAAAGAGAGAAACATGTTAAAGCTGAGTTTTATGTGTGCTTAAAGAAAACTCATTCTTAGTATTTACAGAATTTACAAGTTTCTAGATGAGTTCATGACGATGATGATGACGATGCTGAACAAACAATAAATTTGTTGCCAAAGGCTGCTTGCTGACTAGCATGAATTTTCATGAATAGACAAGACAAGGCATTCAAAAATACAAAGAGATAAAGAAGGAAACAACAAAGTGAAAAGGAAACCGGAACAATTTTCTATAATATATGCGTACATAAAGCAATTGCATCCCTCTCTGCATAGGAAAAAAAAATCTTTTATTGGGGAATGGTAAAAGAAGTTATACTTATTCAGAACAATGCTGCTAGAATAAATATAGTTGGACATTCCCTGTGAATTCTAAATATGAGCACAAAACGACAACAAACCAAAGTCAGTTTTTTCGCTGCTAAAAATTGATGGAGAAAATAGTCATTATGCTGATGCTGAGGCTATATGGGATGTGTTAGATAAAAGGAGACAATTTTCTGAATAAAAAGGAAAAGCAAATGGACCAATTTATATCCATGTCTCTCTCTCTCTCTTTTGCTGCTACTGCTGCTGGCAGTGGTGAACGAACATACATACAAGCTATTAGCCAACACGTTTATTCTTTTCCCCAGAACAACGAGATGGCATGTATGAATGTCATCTAAAAGTTCGTACTTACATAATCGTACGTGTGTAACGTGTCCGGAGGAGGACACTCTCTCTCAGAGCAGAAGAAAAAAAGATTTGTGCTTGTGTACACACACACACACTCACTCACTATCTTCTTTTTCTCTTCTTCCACCACCACTGCTTTGGTGAGATTTATTCTATACAAATGCTATTAAACTTACTTCATATACTTACGGATATGCATACTTACATAAAAAAAGTTTTTTTGTTTGCTTTACTCAACTTCTACAGCCACTACACACTGGTATACACTATCCTCGTTTATTCCTTTCTTCTTCAACCAGTCAATGAATTAAATGACTATTCATCGTATCGTCGTTTCATCCAGAGTTCCCTCTTTGCCTCTTTCTGTCTACTGCACAATAAGTGAATGAAGAAAGGAAATGCACGGCATGGAAGAGTAAGCAAAGACAAAAAGTGAATAAAAAGGGAAAAGACCGGAAAGAGAAATGGACCGAGATGCGAGATGAATATATGTACACAGACAGAGAGAGAGAGAGCGGCACACAAAAGGAGAAAACTTGTCGCGGCAATGTAGTTTTTTAGACGAAAGTAGAAAAGTGATATGAAAAAGAGCAATTCTTGGGTGAACAAAGAGTGAAAAGTGCACTTTTAGTTGGTATACTACATTGATAAAATAACCTGCTTTCTTCATGGTCTCATCTGACAAATGAGTTGCCTACCGCATAGTTTTACTCTTCTGCTTTTTTCTGTAGCTTTGGCAATGGCTATTGAAGATAATAATAAAAAAGCGTGTATAAGTGTACTAAGTGTAGTTGGTTGAACAGTAAAGTAAAAAGTCTGCAGAAACTTTAGTATAAAAAATGAACTATTTTGCAGTTGCTATATAGCAGAAGAAGCCCAAGTGAGTGTTTTGCTTGTCGTGCCAACAGCACTTGGTTTTTGGATTGAACTCGGGTTAGGAGGAATAGCTTAAGTAAAGCTTGGGGATGCATGAGAGTAAAATGGAGTGAGGGCAGAGGCGGAGGAAAATGAAAGTGAAGGCTTATCACTGTGACATGTCATGTTGCTTTGTGCGGACGACGCGAGCAATGCGAGTGAACTGGAAATGGGAGAGAAATAACATTTCTTTGAGAGAGAAGAGTTAGTTGGGAAACGGAACCATTTTATCATTTTTTTGGGGCTGTTCACAAGGAGAAGGATATTGAAAGCAAAAACTACCTCTGAAAGTTAAATATCCAACGGATAAGGTATTACTTCTTCATTTCTGCTATGTAGGACCCCTTCTAAATATCTCGCTTCAATAATTATCCTTGTTTCTCTTTATTATAACCACCTTATGAACTCATTTATTCCTCGGGTAAAGGAAAGTAGTAAAGTTTTTAGTTTGTTTTATTGCTTGTTCATCCATTCACTACTTACTATTGCTACCACCACCACCACCACCGGCGCTATACACAAAACTATATACAAGTCTCTCCTACTCATCGTGTTTTTCAGCCACCGAACATAATTATGAAATGGAGAAAAAAAAAACTTTTCACTTTGTTGTTCTGCTTCTCCGCTCTCTCTCTCTCTCTTTTCTCTCTCTTTCGCTGTCACTTCATAGAGCTAGTTCACGTTCCGACTTTTCCGAGAACCTGCTGCTGGCAAAATTGGCAACGGTGAAAATTAATAGGAGCTGCACCAGTAACTGGCATAAACATAACATAATAGGTAGGTATAAAGCCTGCAAGCAAGCAAGCAGTTTGTAGAGAAAATGTCAAAAGAAAAATAAAAGTAAGTAAAAGTGTTCTTCTGCAATGAATGTGTATAGTTCAACAATATAAAAGAGAGTAAAGTGGAAATGGTCGATTAATTTGATGTGGTAGTATGTTTAGTTTTAGTAATAGTAAAAAGGAAAAGAGGCATGGCAAATGGTATGGTTTGGTGAGATTGACTGTGTGGGGATGGATAAAAAAAGCCCTTAACCTTTAGTTTGCTCGGATATTCCTCACTCTTTATACAATAGACTACTACTCGGCGTTTTCTCCATGTTCTTTCCGTCTTTGTAGAAGAAGCAAAACCATATCTTTGAATGTGAATGAAGCAAAGAAGAGTGACAGCAAAACCATTAATTTTCCTTTTCGGTGTGTACTCACTCAGACAAAAAGTGAAAAGAGAGGCTGGGATGGTGGGATGTAAATATACACTCCCACCATAGCACACCACTATCATCATCAACCAAGAAATCTCGCATAGTCATCAAAGAGTCCTCATGAATGATCATTTGAATTGCACTTGGAAAATGATGATAATGATGATGGCTTGGCAGTTGGTCACTGCCAGATATTCTGTGCGTGCGGAGTGCAGAGCAGCAGTGGCAGCAGAAAACACGAGCCAAAATCCATGGAGAAGCTCTACAAGTTTTCTTAAGGGAAGCCAGAAATTAAGGAGAGAAAATGGTAGGAAACAATAGGGAAGAAATAGGAAGTTGAAGAAGAAGAAAAAGATTCATTAAAATCATTTGTTTCTGTTTGAAATGTTTTTGTTCTTCTCGTTTTCTTTGACTTTTGTCGTGGGACTTTTTGTTCCTGGGCAGATGAATGAAGGAAAATGAGTATTCAGCATAATATCATGTGTGAAACGATAGCGATGTACACTATGAAAAGAAAGTCATTATGACAAAAATGCATGGAAGTATGGAACCAGAGTAGTAGCAAACGACGACGGCAAATGTAGTGTTGGAGAATGGATCATGGTGATAATAATCATTAAAAGTTCACTAGAATCAGTAGTAATGTTCATATATATTTGAGTGAATGAACTGATTAAGAAGTCGTAAGACACCGGATGGCATCATCGATTCGATGGAATCATTGTGAAACTTATGGAAGCAGAAAGTAAATACAGCGTATTGCATTTTTGGAGAAATGCCAGTGCAAGTGTGAAATACATGCATTCAAATCTAAAAAGATTTGGTAACGAGATGGTCATGAGTCATGGAATCGTCTTGTTTGTTTTATGTATTATTACAGCCAATGATAAGTTAACCATTAACACAAAATTACGATACGTTTAGATAACATCCCACATACACGTACGTTAACGTGACTGTAATTCATATTCAAAGATTTCAACCGGCATCAAAATTTACAGTAAAATGCGTAGTTATGTAAATTGTGAAAAAAAAATTTCCCCTACTTCCCACTATAATTAATGACAAAAGGTAGAAGGGAAACATTCAAGTTTGGAAAAATTTGGAATGTGATATTCCCAATTTGACAGGATGGTCTAATCGGCGTCAACCATTACTACTACACATAACTAACCACACCGATAACACCATACACTTTCCGCTTTTTTCATACTACAAAGTGTCTAAAAGAACTTTTTTCGTGGGCTCTCCTCTGAGAAAAGTACATTAATCAAATTCAATCCTGATAAGGACAAGAAGGTGCAAGAATGGAGACGACGATATGACTGGAGGAATGTATTAACCCTTCAAGTTTACTTCAATTTTTCATTCATATTATATTTTTTTTGGTTTAGCAATTGTTAACGACCAAACCTTTACTCCACCTCCACCACAACTGTCATCTATATATATATATTCAAACATAAAAATGCATTCAAAACCAGCAGAATAAATTGTTCAATGCACTTTGCCTTATCTGAAGGAATTTCCTTCTTTGCCCGCATGCATTTTACTTTTTTTACGATGACACATCTTTTCTCTCTGATTGTCAAACGAGTAACTTTTCATGTCTCTTGTCATGTCATATGCCCTGCACAGCAATCGCACGAGACTGACGATATTTTTTATTTCTTCTAGTCAGCAGGTGACACGTGGCCAAAGATTGTTAAAAAATATTCTTCTCCTTCTCTCCACAGACAAGCCTATTTTCTTGACTAGTCTAATCAAACCCAATTTGCATTTTTTTGCTTCTTTTCTTCCCATAAAGGTACACATGGTCAGTCAAGCAATCCAGTAGTTGTGACGGGCAATCAACCAACAACCGTGAGCAAAGGCGACATCCACATCGCACCATGTTGTCAGTTTTGATTGAACCTGACAAAGAAAGACAACAACAAAAACGCCAACAAAACAACGGCTTGTCTTATTCTTCTCTTCACCATAGGGCTACCAAACCAATACTGGCAAGGCAAAAATAGCAAAATGTCCATTCTGGTTTTTTAAATTCATTCATTCCATTAGTTCCATTTATTCATTTTGTTCGGCCACCACCACTGCACCACCACCATTGGCATAAATTATTATTCCATGAGCATATCCATTTCCATTGTTATCGGTTTAGTAATAATAATAATAATAGATTCTAATACAAACTGATGCATTATTGATAGATACAGAGAGAGAGAGGAGGAAGACAAGACAAGAAAATTGAATTGCAACCAAAGTAAAACTGGATGAACAAGGTGAAATAAGCCAAGAAGAAGCCAAAGCAAAGTGGAGGAATTCCACACTCCCTTTCTTCTGTCTCATTCATTCCCATTAACATTTTCATGAGACGAACATAAGAAAACCACAAACACAACTGCCGATCATCACTAAAAAGAAAATGGTAGGTATCATCATCATCCTCATAATGAAAATGAAAGGGTTTATTATGTCTGGTTATAGATTATGCTTAGTATTCAGTGTATTCCCGCTACCTAGTCTAGTACAATGTTCTGGAAACCGTTCTATCTATACCCTCAACTTGAACCGATATTTTCCTTCGCTCCACCACAGTCAGTACTATACTGATATTGTGTTTCTGTCTTTTAAACTGACTTGCCATTACTACTACTGTTCTTTTTTTCCTCGTTTGTTTTATTCTTTGACAACCAAACTTCCATTCTCGTCCTGTCTCTCATTCTTTTTTTTCAGAACAAGGCAGTAATAATTGATATTAGCTGTACAATTTTTGTTTGCGTTCTTTGAATTGTCTAAACTGCTACAAAGTTGCAACTTCCACTACACAAAAAAATAAATACATAGGTAGGCCTATATATTTATTATAATAATATAGCACAGCGAGAAAGTATAAATTTTTTCTTGTTATCATCAATAAATATTCAATCACACATTCATTTTCATTCCCTTGAAGCTTGTTCTCTTCTCAACTTTTTTTCCCTCGTGCATACAAACTCATTGTAATCATCCGTTCGGAAACTCAAAAGAAATAAAAATGAATACTGATTACGTACTACTTAACTTGTCTTGAAACGTAACCGTGCTCAATTTGAAAAGTTTTTTTTACAATATTAATTTATTGGGGAATTTATTATTCCGGATCCAGTTCAGTTTTCTTCGAAATTAAAAACAGGCCGGCATGGCATACTGTACTAATGTATATTATTACGATTGCATGCAGTTAAGGATGGCATCATGCCACTGCAACGAACCACCTGTCACTAACGGCGTGACGATATAAATCTTTCTTTTTTATTGATTCTCGTTTTGAAAACAAATAATAATGAAAACAGTTTATCCAGACAATATCTGTAAATAACAGACAGCGGAACCGTCTTCCATGAGACAAGTGAATTTTGATATGAAATTGAAATAAAAAAAAGAGAAGCGCTTTCAAAAAAATGAAAAGAATATATCACTTGATTGCTTTGATACCATAACGTAAAGGTAAAGAACGAAGAATCACAGAATGCCACCACAGTGCACGTTATGCATCTTACTTCTCAGCTTGATTTTTTTATTTCAGCATTTGAGTGCTATATAATGTCGCAACCCTTTGATCCCGCATCCACTCAATAGAGTCGATGTATAACTTGACGATAGAGTCAGGTGAAATGTTGTAAATTGAAAGGAACCAAAACATAGTCGGTCACACACCAAAAGGCGTTGTTGTTTGGTGTGGAAAATGAAAAGCGAAAGGAAAAGGTTAAATAAAATGTAACAGGGCAACAATGGAAAACAAGTGTATAAGCGATGAGGTGTTTATGAATATCACAAACAAAACAATCAGTTCACTTGTTCCTTTGATGATGCAAGGAACGAATGGGTAAAATGAGCGTGAATGAATGAAAGACAGAAAGCAGAACAGTGCAGTGCGGTATAGTGCTTCATAAAAGTATCTCCATCATCAATCCATCCATATAGTTCTTCTATTTCTCCTTCCTCTGAAAAAAATGCTGTTTTCCCGTGAGGATTGATTAAAGCCAAGAAAACTTCACTCCACCACTATACATGCAAGAACAAGTCGAATTAACATTCTTCTTCACACGCTCGGTTTGGTTCATGGTCGGTGCAACAAAAAGATATAAAAAAGATACATAAAACATCAATTCATCTTTCTACTCTACACTGATTTAAAGAAATACACTTATATAAAAGCGCATTGCTACTTTTACGTTATTCTTGCTCGCGCAAAGCAAGGCAATAAATTTATTTTTTTTCAGCCCGTCTATCTGTCCATATATTATCCAGAATAAAAGGATGATGCAGTGAAAACTGAAATTGCAAAAGTCAATAATGTCGGCAATTTTACTATTTGCTGCAATATTCCTATTAAGTAGCATTGTTGTACAGTGGTAGTGCCGCAAATGCCTCTTTCCATTAGGAGACACACCATGCACTTAAAATTTCAAAACCCGCAAAATCTCCCGTACTGCTTCATCATGACCAAAACATAAAATTTAAGATTTTGGCGTCATACTTTTCATTCACATGGAAACTCCAATTCCGGTAACAGTTATCAATATTTATGCCTCCAGATAGGAACATATTTTTTAACGTTCTGGCTATGACTATCAAAAAAAGCTGAGAAATGATAATGAGAATTGTGAATAGGAAACAGTTAAAAATACTGTTTCCAGAATAAATTACTGTTTTAATGACTTCGTCTCTCTTGTTCCATAGCCTGTATGCACGTTAGAGTGTAATTTGTGAATGTATGAACTGCACCGTTTTTTAGGGAAGCAAGTTTTCACTTACCTGCGTCATGTCGAACATCTAAAATGGCCGTTGACGCTATTTTGTTTCGATCACCCTGTGATACAGCCTCACATGTATAGAATCCTTTGTCCAACACATCCAACTTGCGAATTTTGAGAGTAGAACCAACAACCCGTACGGCACTCTTTTTTCCTTCCGCAGTTCTGCGTTGTAATTGTTTTTTGAAACATAAACAGAAAAATTTATTATGTCGAAAGCATCATTTTTAGTGTCAGATTGACCACATGTAGTATTTTCTTACTTTCTCCGTGTATGCTTTATCTTGAAACGATCCCCTTTAAGCTGATTCTGCACCCCATTTTTGTACCATTTTATCTCCTTCGGAGGCGGAATCCCTTCCGCTTCACACTCCAACCGGATGTTTTGACCCGTGTCCCGGGTCACGTTTGCCAGTTTCTTGATGAGACGAATGAAATTAAAGTTTTTCGGGAGGAATGGATTCCCGTTATTATTCCCACTACCACCCTCCATGTTATTATTATCAACATGCTCATGACGATGACTATTGCCAGATCCAGCACCACCGGATATTCCAGATCCTCCTGATGATGAAGACAATGACTGTTGCTTACTGTTATTACCACCACTGCCACTCCTCCCAGTTCCCTCCTTGCTGCTTCCCATCACACCTCCATTTCCCCTGAAAAGAACAGAGAGTTAAAAAAATGAATCACGGCACTACAATTGAATCCCATTGAATTTTTTAAAACCAAAAAAAATATGAAAGGATTTTCCACACTCCTTTTTTCCAGAATTCCATTTACTTATTTTTGTCTGTGTTTTATTTTCATCGTTTTTTTTTCTTTTCAAAAGAAAACTGCGAATCCATAAAAAAGATAAGGCACTAGTAGTAGTATAAACTTGCGCCTGCATCCCACAAATATTTCAAGCAACCAACTCGCTTCTCCATCGCAATCTATCTTTAAATTTCTTTTTTTCACACAACAGACGGAAAAAAGCAGGAAGTAAGTTTGTTACTTTGCTGCTTCTACTGGAGTACTTTCATGATCATATATAAAAAGATGCCATCATCATCGTCACGTATCGTAAAATAAGATGAACTGACAGAGATAAGCACTTGTCCACACAAACGCAATTTTTATGATTTGCACAAGAAAAATGCTTTGCGTCTACTCATCATCATAATCAAGATACACATTTCCGTCATGTTTTTTTTCTAAAGGTGATTTTTTTTGCTAAATTGCATAAAACAAACTTGTCTGTGCACTTTCTCAAAATACGCACCAGAATCTACTTACTCGGAAGGAAATGCTGAAACTTTTTCAAGTTTGTAAGATTCTATGGAATGATACGTACACAAGTTCACTATTATTACTGCAGTCTACGCATTCTGGAATAAAACCAGTAAACCAAAAATTTTTGTTGACAATGTTGGTGCGCACACAGTGATAAAATTATGATTTACAGTGGACAGGGTGAAAAGGAAGGGAAAAAACTGCGGATAAAATTTACAATGGGGTGGTCCATAATTCAAGATAGTTGGTTGTGCAGATGCAGTAGCTATCCTACTTCTAGTAGTAGTGGTAGTAGTGTTACTACTGCCATGTCAAAATATTTATTTACTCCCTTTTTCCCCACCGACTTGTTTAGCTAACTAATATTTTAACACTTTGGCATGTTTTACGACAACCAGAAATGAATTGCATGCGTGAAGCCAGAGGAGAGGAAAAGATATTGAGATTGAGATTATTACCATGTTTATTTTTATTAAGACGGAAGTTGCAAGGAAACATTTTCTTTTCTGCGGTTTTATGAGCAGTTAAATCGTAAATATTTGAGAGAGTATAGAGGAATTATGATTAAGGCGGAGAAAATTTGAAATATATTTTTTTATTATATGACCATCATGCAAAATAAGCATATAAAAAATAAAAAGGAGGAAAAGGATTATTATTATTATTAGTGTGGTCGTGTATATGTACATACTCAAGTAAATGTAGTACAGTAGCAGTAGCACTAGAAGTTAGTAGTCAACCACGCATAATAATTGTAAATTATGACAAGACTCAACAGTAATTTTTATAGCACGTCGTAAATGACATGATGGAAGATAATTTCATAATAATGTGGATTTTTTTGCTACTGGCCTGGAAATGACATGGCATGATATGGAGTAGTGTTGTGCTTATCAGCTTAACAGAGAAAACAAAATTGACTTACCACAGCAAGCTAAACTCTAGTGCTAGTTGCTGTATAGTTAGTATGCATGCAACTCAAAAAATGCTTGTAAATTTGAAGAAGATAATCTTTAAATTTTTATTTTCCTGTCACACAAAATGTTTTGGATTATTATGAAGACGGAACGTTGCAAGTCTGCATGAAAAAAAATATATATACTGACTGAAGTAAGAAGTGATGATGATTTTGATGATATAATCATGTTATGTCGTGTTATACGCTTGTAGGTTATTTCTCGTGTTTGTGGCTCAATTTTTTTTAAAGCTTTCTCTCCTTTTACAAACAAAACTGCCAAAAACAGGCAAATAGCCATGTAATTTTGCTAGTTAAACTAGTAGATAAACACGACGAGCTCTTCGAAAATGGGAAAAGTAAAGAAATATAAAAATATGAGTATGATAGAATGTAAAATTTCTTAGAAAATAATAACAAGCAGTCTAGTCTGTTTGAATATGCATTTCTATACAGTAGCCGACAGAAAGGGAAAGGGTTAAACTCATAAAAAAACTGGCAGGATGAGATGAAATAATGATGATGAAAAAAAGGGAAAAATGGGTCTCGTTCCCGTCTTATTTTCCTTGAGTATGAAAAATTGCACGGGATTTTCCTTAATGATTTCAAATAAGGCAGCCAAGCAAAAAATAACAAGTACAAATACATATTTTCCTAAGGTCTTTTCAAACATTTTCCCGAAAAATAAACCACACTGAATTTCCGGAAAAGGGTTCGGTCGGTCGGTCAGAAGAAAATATAAGGAGAACAGCAGCTTAAAAAAGGAAAATGGGCTATTAAGTAGGTTTGCCAAGTAAGCTTGTTGGCCATTTATCCAAAGTAAAGCAAGCAAAATGGAAAACGGTTCATTATCACGACCAAACGAACCGTTGTTGGCGCGTGGTCGTCAGCCAAAAAATAAAATAGCCTTCGCTAGTTAAGTGAAGTTTTACTAGCCGTTTTAAAAAATTGGTCAAAAATAGACTGCCAGGCAGTTTTTTTAGCTTTATGCTCAAAGCCAAAGTACATTTTTGTTCGGGTGATGTTGGTCGTCATCATGCAACTTTTATAATAATATTCTTATTTTCCTTTGCTTCTTCCTGCTTTTATTATGCATAATGTAGTGTGTGCTTTTCCAAGAATTCTTTCTTCAAAATTTTCCACCTTGTCGTGACATGATGGTTTCTGACATTCTGTTACTTCCTCTCAACTGAAG
>JAHZMZ010002435.1:0-18866 GCA_027743805.1 Lepidocyrtoides sp. E14 | reverse complement strand
GATATTTATAGATAATTGAATATGGGTAATTCTTGGAAAATTTTAGTTATGATAATGAATAGTTGTGATTTGATGGTTGTTGTAGGCAAACTGAAATGACATACCTAATATTACGCATGAAAAATGTGGAATATGCTGACAAGCCAGAAAGAAATAAAAAGAGAGAAAGAAAGATTTCTAATGATATAATGCCATATACATATGCCATTTACAACACCAACATTTTGCTCATTGTGTTATTAGACTGGTGGTGCTTTTCTACAGTATTAAGGTTTAGAAGTTGCTTTAAGGTAGGTAAGGTATGTTTTCGTGCGTAGACCCTTAGTGAGCAGTAATAATAATATACGATGCGCATTTTGTGTACGGTGGTTATATGTATGTATAAATTGGTTTGGTTAAGGAATGCACACAATATGGTTTACTGATGGAAAACTTGTGAAAAGTAAGGGAACAACAAGGTACCTTGTAAAATTTTTTCGTCGCTAGTCAGCACAGCAGTGGTCTGCCTCACCATTTCAAAATTTTTGAGGGTAGGTCGGAAGGTAAGGCTCACTGGCTGCGTTTGCTTGCTTGAAAAATTATCGTAAATAGCATGGAGGAATTGATGCGGATGGCAACTATAACTAAGCCAAACTACTTCTTCTTCATTTTCTTTGCCACTGTTGCAGTGATGATGATGGAAGAAGAGAATAACAATAACCAAACTATCATCATCAAGATATAGCAATATAATATGTGTGTGTATGAAGGAGGAGAAAATAAGGCTCTCTTCTCTCACGCACACTTGAATACACAGGAATATTAGATATTAGAGTTTTGCATTGTTAGAGAGGGAGAGAGAGATGAAAATTGTATGAGGACATATAAAACTGCTGTAAAACTGTAGACATTGGGCAGATGCATATTACTATAGGGTAAATACACATCTACATAAAAATTATGTATTATTATTTTCAATGTTCATGATGCGTAATATTATATTATATATTATAAATCGCAGACGGAGATGCGTGTTATTTATTATCGACGAGAGAATAGTAATTATTATTATTTTGAAAGAAGAAAAAAGATTCATCAAATTCGTTTCATCGTAATTCTTGCTGAAGTTGTGTTGTTGCTGCTGCTAAAGCTGATGATGATGATAATATTGCCCTTTGAAGAGTTAAATGTATGTATGATGATGATGATGAAAAAAAATTTTAGTTTTGAGTTCGGTGCAGAAGTTTTCATGTGAGAAATGAGTGAGACGGACAATGATGCTTGAGGCAAAGTAAATGTAAATATTGGAAGTGGCATGATGTATGCTTGAAGAAAAATCTGAGAGGGCATCATCAAGGGCTCTTTTTTATTTATTGTCTCATCATCAACTTACCATCCCTTTGATTATTGGTTTACATTCGCCTCTCACATTGCATATTATGTAGACCAGCTCTACTACTTGATAGTAGAGTAGAATATATATAGTGCATGTACTGCGAAAGATGTCATTAAAAAAGTTCAATGCTATTACTACAATTATTTATTATTGTTGTACGTGTAGGTAGGTAGGTTGTAACAAGAGTACAATTTATGCCTTTCGTAATCGTCTATATTGCTTATTCTTCACCTTTTGTCCCCTTTGTCGTGTCACTACCAGTTTTACTAATTCCAACGAAATCATTTATTACGTTTCATTCCAATAATCAAAAACCAGCCGAAACCACAACCAACGCAACTTGCCCCCATTTATACACCATTATGATGAGTTACCTCATTTTTCATTTCATTCAAAAGAAACAGCCCGTTGTCAGCTCAGCTGTCAGTGCGTAATTTGAAAATTCGTTGGAATCAAAAAATTATCTTTTAATCATGCTGACCCATTGGAAAATTAGGTATTCATATTTCAATCTGGTTTACGACAGCTATAATACTAATGCAAGGAAAAACTTTTTCTGTTACGACAATAGGGTTATTGTAGCTTGTATGGGCACATGATGATATTTTTATTGAAAAACTTTCATAATAATAATATGTCTAGTGACAATCATCGCGAAACATGGCTTTAATATTTTGTGTACATGACATGTAACATGATTTTGCTTTGGCATGGCTCACCAAGAAAAAATAAAATCCTTTTAAAATTCAAGACTTATACTCAAGTCTGTGTGATCCATCCAGTTCATCTTGAATGATCCACCACCATCGCCACCACCGATATTTTTTCCCATCCACTGACTACATGGTAAAATACAGTATTGAATTTGAGAGGAACATCTTTGCTCAACCTAGTCACATGTACTTCCTCCTCAACTCAACTCTCACTCAAGCAAATGCCTTTTTATGCAAGCATACATACATACATAAATACATTAAAAGTACACACACGTATAAAAGTAAAGATCAGATACAGGAAAGGGCGCAAGTAAAGCATCCCCGTGTGCTTGCTTACTCAACTACTTCTGCTAGCACTGCTGCCTTACACTTAAACTCAAGGGAGGAAAAAAGAGGAGAGAGAGAGATGAAACGACCCCTAATGCAAAACCAAACACCCGAAAATTCAGCTCATCCAAGCAAGTAAGCAAGCAATGCTGGATGGCTGCCTCTTATTCTTCATCTATCTTTTTATGCATGTCTTATAACATAATAATATGTATATATGCATAATATATTTCTATATTATATTACCTACATGATGACGGTGAGAAGAAAAGCAGAAGTGAAAAAAGGACCAACGAATAAAAAAATCTTTTAATATAAATACAACCAAAGCCAAATCCATTGAACTGAGAGTAAAACATTTCTCCTCGATGATGATGATCATCATCATGATCAACATAGCTTATATCTTACTTACTTAGGTAAGAAAAGTTAGCGCCAACACCACCACCACTACCACTGCTCTGGTGCTACAATTTCCATATTTTTTCACATGAAAAATAAAAAAAAGATGATTTGACAGTAGTGGCAGCAGTAATAGCAGTTACTATACAGATGCTATTGCAGAATACTAGTCAGTCAGTCACTTGGTTATTTTCCAACAGAAGAAGAAGAAGAGTAAAGTAAACTGGAATAAGAAGAGAGAAAGAGAAAAACTGCATTCTCTCAGAAAAATGGAATATAGAGAGAAATGTATCTTTTTTTTAGATGCTATATACCTGCGTAACTTCATCATAACGTCTCATCACCGTTAGCATCATCAACATCAGTAGTATCAGGCAAAGAATCATCGCATCGCTTTGTCGTTTTTTTTCTGTCTCCATCTCTCTCTACTTGAATACTCCATGCAAAGGTAAGCCAAGGTAAGTACTCAACGAATTGTGAATAAAGCAAATCTTGCTCACTTGCATACCAATAGATAGAGAACAAGCTCTCACGCTGCTTTATACAAAAGAATCTCTGGTTACTTGCCTGCTTGTATCATCATCATCATGATCAGAAATGTGTACATTATGAATTTTCTTTCACTCACTCTCACACAGTCAGTCAGTCACTCTATCTTCTTCCTTATTTTTATTATATGAGTATGCCGTCGCCGTTACTGTTACAGTGCTGCTGTTTTCGGTAACGGATGGATGAGATGATTCACTACCACTATTCTACCAACTGGTGATGCCTTCAAGGAATACTCTACGCAGAGATTGTTGTCGTACTTACTTATACATCCATCATAAAAGAACGAGAAAAAAAGGAAACAAACGTAATATTTATGTGTAGCTGTTGTATGTGTAGATATTTACCTTTACCTCATTCTAATGTATGTTGTATGCATAAAAAAAAGCTTAGAAATGTTTTATTTGTTGAATTGCTGCTGCTGCTCTGGAAGATTTGCTACTTTTCTGGTTTTGTCTCCCCATATGTGATGCTACTATACTCAAAGTAGTATGTTACGCACCGATTCGGATTAATCTAGCACGTAAGCTGTGTGTCGCGTCTTTTGTCAGATCATAACAGAAAGAGAAGAAAAAAAAGAAGAGAAAAGTAACGATAAAGAAGATGAAGAAGAAGTAAGGGGGTTTGAATTTTTCAATAGATCACAAAATGCATTTATGCAACAGCTCCAGAGAGAGTATAAGAGCATGTATTTCTAAATACATTACCAATGTAAATGTATGTAGAGAGGAACCTACTTACTACTTTACTTATATTTGGTGTACATGTAGACAGATAGATCGACATACATACATGTAGCTCACGATGATGGCACTTCTTTAAAGTACAAAAATGGAACCCCTTTCCTCTTTCTCACTCCTTTTCTATATTTTGTTTAGCATCTCTTTTCTACTCGTTCCTTTTGGTATCTGTGTGAATCACTTGCACTTTCTAAGATTTCTTTTATATTCAAGATGTGCATGCATAATGCGTTAACGAACAGTCTATTGGGATTTAAAGAAAAAAAAAAATTGAAAACGGATGGGACAACTCAAGTGAGTGACGGCTTGGAAATGTATTCCAATCTCCCTCTTTATTTTGGTACTTTGTTAAAAGTGCAATTGTATGTATATTGTTACACATTCATGTACAATATTATCGTGATCATCATTATCATCATCATCATCATGGATTGAATGAATAAAAAGGCAAAAAGAAAAGAGTATATAATAATGTAGTGTTTAATATGCGCTCCCCTTTTCCCTTCATGAGTTACTTTTTCTGTTACTTCTATAAGTTGCCTTTGAATTATCCTGAGTAGTAGTGAGCAGAGTAGAGTGAACGACAGTTTATGATGATGGAATAGAATTCTCTTAGGTATTTCTAGATCTTCATTTATTATTATGTTTTGGCTTTTGCTGAGGTACATAAGGTACACTTTGGTGATGAGGAGGATGATTTTCTTTGCACTATTTTAAAGTGATGCTATTGTGCAATCATCATGATGAATACCATGTCGGCTACATTATTCAAAGGAAAAATTCTATAATTCAAGCCTTAACTGCATTTTGCATGAAAATTCATTCGGAGACATGAATGTATAAACACTGATGTGAGTGACATGTCTATGACACATGATGTAAGATCGTTGAAACCAAATATGAAAACATATAGAGATAAAATATATTTATACTTGCTACGCAATTATTGCTTACCCACTGTTGCATTGGATGTCATTATCAAAAATATCTAATGTATTTCGTTTTTACCTTTCAATAGGATTTCGGTGACTTGTAATAAGCCATAATTGAAGGTAATTATGTGATCAGAAATAGGTCAACGTAGAAAACAAGGGGCACTACATATGAAAAAAATCATACAGAAGATGGAAGAAATAGCAAAATTCTAAATGCCTACTTTCCTTTAATAATGAAATGTAATTATAATAACATTATAACATAATTAGCAACACGAAACATCTCTTCTCGAAGAAATATTTAAAGTGCCTGTTATGAACTGAACATCCTTGTAATTAGAAATACTAAGATGCATAACATTTTTCAAGAACATGCGTGGTTGAATTAGTGACAACAAGCTGAAATGTAGAAGCGACTGACTTATATTACATAAGTTAAACATTTCAAAGGATCAATCAGTTTCCAGTGAACGTGGGAGCATTTTTTTAAACTGGAAAGACAAGATGCGTAAATGTCTAATACCTGCAAATATGTCTTAAAAATGTACTTTTTTACGATCACGTAGACGTATGTAGTTTATCGGTGTGTACGCGTCTTCTTGTCTTCCTAGCGAACAACGGTGGACGAAAGGCAGCATCCATTAGAACAGCAGGAAACTACAACGTTAGATTTGTGCGTTAGCTGTTACATCGACCTGCTTAGGATTGCGCAAGGTGGCGGATGTTTCCTGAAGCTCATTTCTAGAATAACCGTGTTTTGTCTTTGTCCCTAGACACTTGTATAATATTATGTCGTAGTTAATAATAATTTGTTGAAACTGAGCGTCTGGCCCTTAACTCTGCTCATTCATTTTAAGCAAGTCAGCTATACATATTGTTAAATTTTTCAGACACGACCCAGGCGAGATTTGATTCGAGCCCAGCAATATTTGTAGTCTTCGTTAGCCCAACTAGTGATTATTATTTAATCAAGTTTAAAGTAAACTAGAGCGAACAAATTTGAACAACAATGAAAGAATAGTGACTTACGATTACGACTCACTACCACTGATGAAGGTATCGGGTTGCGAGTCGCAATCGCAAATTGCGACGTTGCGTGCATGTTGCATGACGTTGAAAGTTCGAAAGTTCGACTGCGTCAGAGTAGATGGCAGTAGCCTACACAAAATCTTGAGTAGGTAAGTTGTTTAGAACAACCGTTTAAAAGTGTCTGAATTCTGCATTGTATCTCTTGCATCGGTCTGCCTGTTACTCCCTCTGTACTATTCGTTTTCTACCTCTCTAATGAAATGAAATGACAAGGAATCATCATCGAATGATGTATAAATATGATCGCATTAACGCACACGCAAACACTTTTCCGATTCAGCGAGATTTAGATAAACAGATTATGCAATGCATTCTGATTCATGACAAAGTGAAAGAAATAGCTTTCATTCAGTTAGTTGGACAGCATTGGAAAGGGATATGAAAAAATTGAAAAATATCACCTAAATCAAGCCATACATTCTTTCAATTAAATTAACTAATATGTAAATTAAAACTTAAGCACTAATTCAATAGCAAGTACACAAATGTACAAATCGAAAGACGGTCTACTACTACATACTAACGAATAATAACTAATCAATAAAAAATTGTTCATGAATAAATTAAAGATACGTACAAAAGTAGCTAGTAAAGTAAATACAAATACACATATCTACAATCTACATTTTATTATAACTCAATCAACTCAACTTAATGAATTCTAATTATTATTTATCAAAAATTCATTACCATCGATTTGCATTGGATGATTTATATGTATGCATTTGTGGAAACCTACACCTTTTTGTTCAGAATTCTGCCTGCCCGACCCTGACCTCTCATTCTCATTTGTGCCGTATTCATATGCATAATCGGCATAATATCATGTAGTTTTCGAGTAAACTTTAATATTTATCAAGTAATTCAAGTCCGAAATTTTCCAAATATTACATAATATGTAATATATCATATCTATTCACGCTGGTTAAACCTAATTCGTTTCATCGTATTGTCTTTGCTAAGTTAATGTCGTTTCCACTATATAATCTGCCGCCACAATAGTAACATGTGTTCCGTGTTTGTATTCCTAACTTTCGTTTCACAAAATAATGACAATGCGACCGGCGAACTCTGAAAAATAAGTAATATTTTTGTGGAAATTTGTATTGAGCATTGCGTCGCAGCAAGCAGGTTCTATAAACTTGGTTTTTTTGTAGGAAAACATCAAAATTTTCTTTTCTAAATCTGAAATCTTCTACAGTGCAAGTTCCACAGTCTTGGTTAATTTTCACCAGTGAAAAATAATTGGAGAGTGGTAAACGGTAATTATTGTAGAGTAATCAAAGGTCTTAGAAAGTTTATACTTTTGGAGAAAACTGCAACGTTGGTGGCAGTTAACGTAGCAGAATGGCGAGTCAGTACTCTAATTGGATCATAGCTGTTGATGAACAAGAAAAGGAATTATTAGACAAGGTTTCATCATATTTATTATCCAATATCTTATCGGAACAATATGCATCACTTACATTGATGTTATCAGTAATACTTATGTGCGATGAATAATCTGTCTTATGCATGTATCTGTTTTTTGTTCGTCTTTAGGTAAAGCGAGTTTATCACTACTACGTTGAGTGCCAGACAGAAGGAGAAAAATCGAAGTATGCTGCAACTGCACAAATTGCAGCCATGAGAAGACTTACTGCTGTTACCGACGGTCATGTGATTATATTTTGTCGGGTAAAGCAAAAGTTAATAATTGTAACTAACCGTTCATCAGTTGTAAATCGGTTTTCAGGTTGTGAAATTTTAAAATAAAAATTTAATTTTTTACCAGACCATTGAAATGGCTAAATGGTTGGTCGCAAAGCTGACTGAAAGTGGACAATCGTGTGCCCTTGTTAATGGACAGGAAGTCGAAGATAAAGCAGTGGAAGATAAGGAAGGTGAAGATGAGGCAGTTGAAGATAAGAAAGACAAAGATGAGGCAGTCGCAGATGAGCCAAGTGAAATCATCAACTGCGCTAGCAAATTTAAGGAGAAGATATTGATTACTACCGACCACTTGGTCACAGGTTCGGTTTATATTTTACCGATGATATTCAGCAAATTAACATTTTACCACTTATATATTTAGTATGTGCTAATGGTGTAGGTAAGTATCAGGTAATATTAGTCATGTTTATATTGCTTGATTGATTACAGGTGTTGTTGTGAGCCCAGTAAGTTTAGTTGTGAATTACGATCTACCCTATGACATTGATAACAAGGCAGATTGTGAAACGTATCTTCGTCGTATAGAACGTGTGGACATCGTTGAAATGGGAAAAGTAATCAACTTGGTTCACGGTGACAAAGCAAAGAAAGCTATGAAAACAATTTCTGATAAGTTGAAATTGTCTTTAATCTGGCGGGAACCAAACGTTATTGGACAGGTGTAGAAATTCAAAGTAGCTATAGTTTTGACGATTCAGACTAGTCATACTTGATTATATTATTATAATTTATATACCTATATGTACAAATGTATATATTACCGAGTTTCTGTCTATTTCTGTAGGGTGTCAGAAATGTTAGAATTAATTATCTATGTGTTAAAATTATTCTTTTTGGCTATGAAACATTTTCCGAAAATACTCGGGTGTCGGGAGAATGCAACCAATCAACTTGTTTTCTCTACAGTTATTTACATACCTGTCACAAGTTATATGAATAATAAAAAAAACATTGAAAATTATAGCGTATGAGGTTTCATTATTTAATACATCTATCATTATTCTATCAATGTCATCTTAAAACAAATAGTAGACAAGAGGAAAAATTCGTATGCATTGAACTTTATAATAACAATTTTCTTAAGCAAATTTTCAATTGCAAATTAAAATAAAAAGGTAGGTATGATCAAGGGAAAAAATATTTGAACAACAAGTTGACAAAAAAGCTGTTGAGTTTTTATCCGTGTACACGAAAAAATGTCATTATGTCAGTTTCTCTTTTTAAATAATCACAAAAGATAACATTACAATCTTTTGCAAATACATAAAAGGACGAAACATTTACACTTACACACATATTACGTACGTAAGCATTTTCTGGTAGTTATTTAACTCGAATTTCTTTATACAAATTATTTATGAATGCACCCGACGTACAAGACGTATAATATCATATTTACCATTTCAAAAAACCTAGAGTTTTTAGCAGGATTTTTATTTTTTCATTTTCATCGTGAGCATTCCATTATCATCGACAGCTTGATTACCATACGAAAAAACAAACCGGCTTGCTTGCGTTGTCGACAATGACGCTAGGACAAGGAGACACAACAAAATGGTTAAAAAAACCTTCAGTACATCTGTTGCTGGCAAATGATATGATGTGATAGTAATAAATGTTCTTTTTTATTTTTTAAATCCTTCATCAAATTTAATGCACACTGCAGTCCTTTAGTTTCCCCCTTGTTTAAAGAAATTCCTTAAATCTGTGCATTTTCGCAGCTTTTTACGATGCTAAATCTTGGCCATTAAACATTTTTGAGAGAGGATGAGATTGACAGACAACACAGTAGAGTGTGTATGTACATACATGGGAATGCAGTAAATTTTTTGACGATGATAAGGTGGAAATGAGATGCATTTAAAAAAATAAATCCTCCCCCCCCCCTTCCCATACAAATGCAAAATATAATATTATGCATTATGCATGTATCAAATTACGTATCACAGGTTATTATGATACACAAAATTGTTACAAACATGTTGCTGCTTTACATTGTTGTTAATATAATATACATTACAACGTTTTCTGCTGATCATGTCCATTATTACACTATCTTTTTTTAGAGGAAGGAACTGCAAGACGGTGAAAAATGTTTTGACGAAAAAAAAGAAAGATGTTTATGTAAAAGATGTGGAGTGAGGAAGAGTGATGATGACTACGATGAAAGCTACAACTTACTACTTTACAGCTTCTGCTCTTGCTTTTGTTGTTGTTATTATTAACCGTACTACTTACATACTCTCAACTTAACACACTTGTTGCAGTAATATTGGGCTAGTAAACTAGTAAGCCTTTTAAAAATATCATTTAACCCCATAAACAAAAATAAGAGATGCAACCGTCAAGTTCTCATCCTAAAGTTTTTAGCTGGTTTTATTGCATTTTATCTTTTAGGTGCATTTCTACACACTTGTTGTCTTCAATTCTCATCATCGCCATCTCCTTTTTGGAATAAGACAAGACAGCAGCAGAGCAAAAATTTTCTGTGAGACTCAAACTCTCATTTTCTTTCTAATGTTACATCAGAGAAAAAAGGATGTCCGTGTCCGTATGACGAGGAAACAGGGCGAGTTAGTGGTTATAAAGCGATTTTTTTTTTCGTTTCTTCAAACTCCTCTTCTTACCTTTTGCGGAACTGGTTCCCAAAAAAGAAGAATGTGGTGAGGTGGAGGAAGGAGTAAAATGGAACATATTATATGCATATAATATATCATGTGAACAGTAACAAAGTCATTGTCGATAATACAAAAAACTCATAAGATTCCTTGTTGTATGATGTACTTTTTCAAGTTAAATATGAACGAAATAGAATATTCTTTTTGTTAGTGATTGTTTGGTGTTTGTGTTGACTGGATCGTCAACTTCTTATTTTGAAATCTTACCTCTTCTTGCATACTTATGGTTTTACTGTCACTGATTAACTCGTACAAAGAAGATACGTAACATGCTTACTTACATACAGTGTGTGTGATATGTGACGTGATGTCGGTGTGACATGAATTACACATTTTCATCTTGCAAGAAACCAGCAGGAGAACGCGTAGATTCGCTGATGTGATATACTGGTCATCTTGATAATATGATATATGTACAACTTATTTACGTTCTTTACCCGTCCTACTACCGGACCGGACAAGCATGTTGTAGGTGTCAAGAAGTAAGAAGGATTTGGCTAAACTGATGGTGGTTGAGCATAAGAAACGTGGTATGAGGAACAAAAATTGAAAAAAATGTCATTTTCCTTTCCACTTGCATCCTTTTGTCCAAAAACTTTTTAAGTCAAGAAAGACACCTTAATGATACCCCATCCTATTTCTACAAAAAGCAAAAAAGAATCCAAGTTCCAAGAAAGTGGGAAAACTCATTTAACATACAAGTATTGTGTTGTGGTAGTAGTGGCGACTTTTTTCACTGTGCGCTTTAATGCCATATCACTTTACCTGTTGTAACGTAACCACTTCATAATCATCATCTTTCTAATGCGCTATCTGTAAAGGTATGTGTACATACTTTGCTTTATGTGCTACATGACGATTCAATGACGAAGTGAACTCGAGAACCACTACTATTACTGCCTCTTCTTCACCCAAGTTTACTTGCATATCGGCTGCCGGATAAAATCCAAAAAAACTGGCTAGCTACTTGCCTTGGCTGCTTATATAGTATTATACTTTACTGCATCTTCTTGCATCATCATCATCGTCCCACAAACAATCTTAAAAAGAGTCAAGTTTAAGAGCTGCTGATATGATGACGATGGTCTCTCTGGTCTTCTAGTGGCGGCGGTTCTAGTTGTTCACTGGTTACTTCTCCTGTCAATTGGAAAACGCACACAAGAGCAGTGAGTGAGTCAAGTCAGGTCTCCTTTTTGTGTCGTGCTCCCACAGGGAAAAGTAAGTTAAGCTGGTGAGTAAACAGTGTAGCCACCAAGAGAAAATACAGGTCTACCTAGTTCATCTTACTGACACGGAACCACAAGATAAGTAAATAGGCTAAGACATTCGTTACAGCGAAAGCTGCTTACAAAAATTTTCTTCCTGCTTCCTACTTTGTTTCTTTTGACCGTGCACTCATGTATTTTTACAGGGCTGTTGACTGTCTCCAGTGCGTGTCTGTGTGTGTTCTTAGCGTTGAAAGCGATTAAGATTTGATTCTCTTTTCAAAATAAAAAAAAAGTTTAACGAGAAAATATATACCTCAGGGAAAACCAAGTGGAGTGACACCACCACCAAGTTACATTTTGAAGCAACAAACTTTAGTTTGTGACACGAGGTGACAAGCGGGGCTCAAGAAAGGGAAAAAGAGGTTTTTTCTATGTTTAACTGTTCAACAAGAAGGGAAGGACTTATAAAACATGATCATAAAAAAGTGGCACATGTTAAAGACATGAAGTGTGTAAAAATGTGATTTTATGATATGAAAGGAATTGAAATTCACTAAATATATAACGGTGATAATGAGAAAGATGATCGTTTTCACGTAATGATATTCAGTCATTCATATGAAAATGAGATGAATTGAGTGAGCTCGGGTGACAGACAGGAAGGAAAAGCTGATAAGTAAATAATATTAGCTATTATGCTAATACGCACGACATGCACATAAAAAAGGAGCAGTGAAGTGTGTGCGTGTGTGTCATTTAACTTTTTCTATTCACTCCTTTCTTCCTTCACTCTATTCTCCCATATTCCATCATCATCGTTTAGTTTTCTCCCCATGCATGCGTAGACGCATTGAGTTTCAGATGATCAGAATCGTTGCCACTTTGTAAGTTGCTTTGATATCCGAAAAGTTGATGAACCTCTTGTTGTAGAAGTGGGTGTTTTCAAAAGACGAAATTGTGTGAAAGAGGAAGGAAAAACTTTGCTCTAAAGTTTTGGTTTCTGACGGAGCTGTGGTTTGAAAAGCCCGATACTTTGGTGATGTTGCTGGTACACTGCTGCTGCTGCTGCTATATGCATATCACATGCTTTTGCTTTGATGTTTGCTCTCCTGTTACTACTACAACTTGTTGAAAGATTCTCTGCGATGATGAGATTGTGAGTGGAGTATTTTAATAAACATATTATTTTATGCTGCAGTTGTGTTTTATAATGGAAATATATCAGCGTTCTACAGACGTGTGGGCTGTCGCATTAATTTGAATGCTAAATGACACTTGACTGCACATGTTGTCTAAATTGCTCAGCGGTTTTCGCTCCTTCGTTCTTATATTCATTCCGAAGTGTATAAGCATGCATTCGTAAGAAATACCTGAACGCATCGTAATCATACCTATCATTATCAAGTTATTGTAGGTATGTACCGAAGCGATTCAAAAAGTGTTTTATGCATTGATATCTTGAAGACGGTTGCATTTACCTCATGCCTGACTGTGACGCAGATCAAGAAGGTGTCATTGTCATAATCATGATCATCATCGTAATGTCATCTTGTTGCTATCATTATTGTTATTACGGACACTTTAGCATTGACTCTGTAGGAGGAGAACTCGTAAATGCGTTATTAGAAATGTGCAAGTTTGTAGAAGCAAGCAGGAGGTTGTTGTAAGAAAAAGATAACTACGGTGAATGCAGGTACGCAGAGCAAATGAATGACTGCTCATTTAGAGAATGTATGAATTTTATGAAACAAAATTGTAATATTCGTTTGAGCTGGTGCTGGTTGTAATTTTTGCGTGCTTGGTTTTATAGGAGGAACTCGGGGAGAAGCACAGTGTCTCACATTGCCCCGCCACTCCGTTAACAGGAAAGGAAAGCCTTACATTCTTCATCATCACACTTTGCGCCGCATATACATACTCTAAACAACAATTGCTCATTGTGATGAGCTGTTGACATTTGTCCACTTTGAAATAAATATAAGCTGGAAATAATAAATAGACATTCTTAGGCAGTAGACTTTGTGAGGTGTGCTTCTGCAAGTCATCGTCGTGGCACTTATCTTCAGTTCAGCAGTATTATCATTGCGCCACTACGCTTTGAGCTAGAAAAAGTATTCCTTTCCTCCACACCTGCTATTGTGACACACATTAAGATGTATCATTGTTGCACAATGACAGGATTATAAATGGAACTTTTCTGGGATCTAAACTTTTCTACTCATTAAACTTGACAAGAGGAAGAGAGATACTGGGCTGGTGTGAGTGAGTGAACAGTGAGCCAGGTAAAGTCACTCAAAAAAAAGGAGAGTTTACTTTCATCACGTTTTGTTGAGGCAACTGTTGACATGCTGAAACTACGTGTCAGTGAAAATAAAACAATGATACGATTACGGTGCATTGATACTATTACATTGTTGCGCAATAAATGAAAACAAAACAATACTTTTCATTTGAAAGACTCTCACTATATATAGAAAATTGCAGGTTTGTTACCGGCTCTTGCATAAAAGCGTGTGAATGTGTGCATTCATTTTTTGTTTTTGAGTGAACAGGAATAGAGTAAATTGGTTACACTTTTTGTTCTCAATGAAATCTCATGTGTAAGTAAACTCTTTTATATTGGAGGTCCTCTTTGGTGGTATGTTTATACCCAAGTATCATTTCTTGATTCTCTTTTGATGATAAGATTAACTCTAATGATTAGACACCAGTGCAATTTATACCAAGCCAAAGCAACAATAGCAATGATAACATTACAATAGACGATACAAACAAACATGTGAACTGTGGCAGTGATGTTTGCTCTTTTATTTTTTATTTTTTTCTTTGCTTCTAAAAGAAATACCAAGGAAGGAAACAGAGTAAGAAAAAGAAGATGAAAAGCTTCCTCCCATTATCCTTCTTTGCAGTATATAAGTGGTCGTAGGATAACAGGTATTTTATAACAACTTGTTTTTGACAGAAATAGATTGCCTCTGTGGAGCTACTCTATTGCCCGGCCTAGTGAAAAAAGCAAGCAGATGGCCACGTGGCTTGTGAAACTGAGTGTGTGAAAGAGTACAACGTGTTATGTCTGCAGTCTAATTTTTTGTAAGAAACGCTCTAATAACAGTTATAATATAGGTTACAAAACCCATTCCAGGATACTTGTTAGAATTGTGAAGACATTTGATATGATAACAGTATTATCATGTTACATCACCAGTATCATTATCGTTCAAATTAAAGAGATGACGAGCTTAAGAAAACATTCTTCTTTTCCGGGAAAATTCATATGAGAAACTATAATAGTAGTGCTGGTGGTAGTAGTACCTCTCACAAAACAGATTTATGAATAGTTAGAACTGTTCATTTAATGACTCTAGTGTATAAGAAGAAAGTTGTTTGAAATTAATAACTTCGTCAAAATGATACCCCTGATGATGATGATGACGAGGGGAAAACTATGTTTTCTCCAATCAATTCTGCTCATCAACCTTGCCATCGTGAGCGGAAATGAAGACTGGATTAATGAGCTATTTCGTCAAAATGATACCTCTGATGATGATGATGACGAGGGGAAAACTATGTTTTCTCCAATCAATTCTGCTCATCAACCTTGCCATCGTGAGCGGAAATGAAGACTGGATTAATGAGCTACAAGAAGAAAATATGTTCTTGGAGCAATCTAACGGTTTCACTGATAATAATAATAATAATGAAACCTTTGCATTGACAACAGAAGCAGCTACTGATTTTGATGAGCAAACTTCATCCAGAGCAAGTTTGATTACATCTTCATTAGCCCCAACGAAAGTTGAGCGGACTCACAGTCGATTTCGGTCCGATCAAGCCATTTGTCTAAATGTCACAGCCATCACAAAAGCTGTACACTTGTCGGAAGTTGTGTTTGCTGGAAAAATTATCAAGCTATATGAACAAATGCCTGCGGTAGCTCTTGTAGATTTGCCCAGTTCTACTGACTATCGTGCAAAACGACGAAGAGAAAGCTACTTTATCGGAGATACTCTTCGACGAATCAAAGCCACCCCATTCCGGTCAACTCAACAGCTGAAACCATTCCCACAATATGAGGCTTTGGTTTTAGTGAAAACTATTTTTAAAGGCGCAAGTAAATCCTTAGAGGACACTACAGTGTCCGTTTTTGTGGATCCGAACGAGCTTATAAAGAAAGCTGGTAGAGGCATGACTCGTTGTGTCAAGAAACTGAGGTCGCTTGACACGCGCTTGTTTTTCTACAAGTCAATTGAAAGCGATAGCAATGATTTAAGAAACAGGAGCACCATCAGTAAAAGGCTTGCCATATCATCTTCTTTGCCAAATATTGGACGTACTTCCTCAGGAGATGATAATAATACTCCCACCACCACCACCACCAGTAGTATTGGGAGCAATGTGCCCACCTCAGCTGTGTTCCGAGCATCAGCTCAAACATTTTGGCCAGTTCCTCCCACGCTTCTGGTGTTAGATGCCATTAGAACTGCTGTCAGAGGTAAGTAACGAGACACCATTGTTTTTTCTAAGCTTGTCATGTCATTATGAAATTATCACTGCAGGAAATTTTGTAAAATAAAATTCAAGCTTGTTATCATTATTCAAGGTTGATCTTGAAAATGTTCAAAATAAAGTTGCATGAAGACTTTGGCTGAAGTTGATGTTTTTGGGCCTGTCTCCTGTAATTTCACATTCCTCAAGATGCGATATGAGATAGACGCAAAAAGAATACGACCACGTAGTATTTACTTTACTTTTCGCTTCCCATACATGAGCATCAAAGATACAGTGCTCTGTTGCGTTGCGTGTGAGTGATGTTGTCGTGTGTCTGCATAGCGTCTGCTTTTCAAATCATCATGTTTAATGTTCTCTTCGTACATAACAAACATGCATATTTACATTTAAGACACACACGCATACATACACTCACCTTCACTTTCAATTCAAGTAACAAGCAAAACAACAAATGATCATTACCACCATTACTATTATTATTATTTTGTATGTACTTTTTTGCATTCCGCTATAAAAGAAAATTACGCTTTATACTATCTTTACTGCATCCTGTTTTATAATCTTTTTTTTTTGTGTGGACAGACGCACTGAAAAAAATGCAACTGTCTGCTGTCCAGTTGGATATTAAACCTTTTTTCCTGTAAAGACGCACAGACAAGTACATCTTTTTGCATATCATATCAGTAGTTGTAGTTGTAGTACCAACATTCTTTATTTTTTCTTGCTCATTATGGCAATTCAATGGTGTCGTGTTCATTTTTGACGTGTGTCACCTCGAATGAAAATTGTCCAGGAGCAAAAGACAACACAAAAAAGGGATATGGCATGTATGCATACAACTTTTTAGCAGTATAAGTAAAACCGTTTCTGTTTGTTCGGGGCTAGTTGGCGTGTTCAGCAAAAGTGAAATGAAGTACATTGTATATTTTCCTGTCATATTATTGCTTCCAGTTATCTGTAATGATGTGTAGTTACATCATCGATCACCACGTAAATACAGCCAAAGCTAACCAGTTTGACTACCTATGCATGTCCTAAAGACTATTATAAGTTGTGCACATAACTTATTATAAAGACAAAATAGGTTGTAATGGTGCTTCTCAGGTTGAGCACACATGACATTTATAACGCAACAGTGATGATGGGAGCTTTATTACTTTCATCTTCATCATTTGAATCATCGTTTTCAGCACCGCAGCACAGCAAACCTCAGGGTTGAAACTTTTTTTCTGGTTTTCATGCCGAAATGAGAAATTGGGAAAATATCTATTATAAAATATTATGCGTTTTTATGTCTTGGCCAAGAATTTCTGATAATGGCGAAAACGTGCCTTCTGTGAGACAAATACAAAAGGAAAAGGAAAAATACTATAACATATGCCCGTTTAGTGTCTTTTCTATGGATAATCCTTTCTGATCCCTTTAAACGGTCGGTCCTTTGGATGCAAACATTCACTATATAGATCTATTAGCAAGCCAGTTTGTTTTAAGAGAAAAGAAAAATGAAGGTAGAAAAGAGGACACTTCAGCACTAGTAGTATTACTGGAAGACGGTAATAGGTGCATACAAGTGATAGTTTATGGAGGAAAGTAAAGTAGCTCACATTTTTATGTGGAATTATGACAGGGATGATGTGTTATATGGTATTAGGTGAACATGAGACGTGGGGATCACATTTGTCTTGAGATGATCCATATTTTGGCACTTTCCTCTCTCTCAAGTTTTCTACAAGTTTTACGAAAGCATGCCGTCATTCTATACATACACTCTTCTCTTCCTAGCATCCAAAAAAGGATTAGAAGATTCAACAGCAGAAGGGGACACATGTTTTCTGCTAAATAATAACAATAATAATAAAATGGGTATTTTGCCTGGATGATATGGAGAAGAGCGTCTTTTTGGCAATGCTCAAGTAGTGCTGTTACACTTTTGTATGATCTCTTCATCAAGATCATCATCATTCTTCCCTCTGAATTCATTTGGTTCTACTTGACTCTTCATGTTTCATTTTCAACCTGCCGTGCTTGTTCATACGATCCTTTTCTTATGACTGGTGTTTCTACCACCACATTGTAATTTTAAACCAAAATATTTTGTACTTTGTTTATGCTAAATAGATGCCGGAACTTTACTTATGAACTTGTCTGGTTGCTGAGATTTTCAGAGAGAGAGAGAAAGATGTGTGAACAGGCGTGGTATCATAATGAACAGTGAACAGCTTTGTTTATGATTTTACCTGGAAAAGTTTTTGTTTTGAGATTCTAGTGTGAAGGATTTGCGTGTTTAGTTTACATGAAAAACTGAACTTTTTGCTGTCTGTAGTCCGTACAGAATAAGCTTGGAAAATGGAAAATTAGTGCAACTTCCAGGTCTTCTTTATTTACTTGAGCATTTTTATAACCTATGTGTCGGTAGATTGAAATATTAGCTGCGAAATATTGCCCTTAAATATAGGGTACAATAATACACATAAGTATTAAATTTTACATTTCACAATGGCTGTATTACTCGAGATGAGCAATGCTAATAAAAACCAGTCTTTTAGAAGCCAAATTTTAATTGGCATGGAATGAACAAAATGTGTACCTTCTTCAATTGATTTTGCAACTTCAGAAAATCTGAAG